>JAKWJA010002495.1:27736352-27999605 GCA_027704765.1 Solanum habrochaites
GACGCTTGTTAATGCATGAGATGCCTTATGTATGAATAATTTTGATATAAATATTCTAATTAAACTTGTTGTTTCACAAATACAGGCAAACAACATCAGGAATGCAACAAATATATCTAAGTTGAAGATGCTTCATCATATTGGTTGCAAACCTATTTGTGAGATTATTTATCAAAAGGTATTGTTAAAAACTATTTTCCTTGATGAAGTACTTATGAAGTTTGTGTTATTTGAAGTGTTTAACTTTGATGTAAAGGGTGGAAAAGATGGCAATCCTCGATATTTGGAGACTATTTTCTTTAAGACTCGTAAGAAAGATAACAAGCTTGCTGAACCTGAAGCAATTGTAAAACAAGTAAGTTTGGTAAATTCAATAAGTCAATAGCTTGGAATTGTTATGTGTTTTAATAGAAAATTTCATTTTATATATTTTGTTGGCCTTACTTGAGGAAATAGTTCAAGAAGATCCATCTATATCTAGTATAGAGATTGTTGAAAAATGTTTTGGACCACAAAGCTGTAGACATATATTTGGATTTGGGGGTGGAGTGAAGGCGAAAGATTTTAAAGGTGGAACTTCTTTAAAGGTTGAATTTTGTCTGAGCTACGTTCAACTAGAGAGAATTACAAATTGATGAATGAAGAAAACAAATCCTTGAATGAGGAAAACAAATCCTTGAATAATCGCTTGTCTACCTTAGAAGATAAGATGAAACAATTTTTTGATGCTCAACAATCAGATTTACCACCTACAGTATCGCATGTTTCAAATGAATGACAATTGAGTTTCTTCTGACAAGTATGTAAGAATATACCCGAATTTATTTTATTATAAGAAGGCTTTACATTTATGAGATGATAGTTCTACCTCAATACCCATCATAACCACCACTCCACTGGTTTGGATATTTATTTCATATTTTCCAATATGTTTAGTACACAAGAACGTAGAACATTGAATGCTTGATTCAAGAAAATGTAGTACTATCGTATTACGTATGGTTCTCATCCTTTTGCTTTCTATTAACTTTTAATCTTGAAGCTACAAATGAAATATAACAAAGATTGTGGTGGGTACAGAGAATATAGTTAATGCAAAGTTAAAAACAAAGACCAGAAGGTGGTCAAATTTTTTTATAAGATTAAAAAGTAAGGAAAGGACAAAAACAAGGGACCAGTCAAATTTCAATAACTAATGTTTAAAAGTTAACACAAAAGGTCAGGCATGTCTAATACTTGCACATGTTTTCATCGTCACTAAACTGGTGGGTACTTAACTCTGCATATCACTCGCGAAATCCTTAATAGTTGTAGCTGGAGAAACTCTAAAATGTTATATAAACACTCTAGGATCATTGGTACTTTATATGTCTGACCAAATATTTTCTTTCATTATTAGAAAGATTTTTAAAATGAATAATAATTTCAAGAGGCCATATATACCTGATTTAAAGTTGGCTTTGAACATTTCTTTATTCATGATGGAATAAGAGTAGGGTTGCATAAGATGGAAATGAATCTCGAGCTAAAAAAATTGCATATGAAGACTTCAATAATGACACTTTACTGATTTTGAAACACATCAAGTAGCTCTTTGTGGCTTAAATTGTCATACTTTGAGACCCATGGGAGGATTAAAAGAGGTTATAGAGTGTGACAAATAGGTTTTGGCTCAGGTTCAAAATGTAACAGTTTTGTTTTGCATGATCTAAAAACTATTAATCTTAAGGATCTAGAGAAAAATCCATGAATTGATTAGATTCAAGACTTTGCAGTTCATGTTGCTACAGTGATGCCTCTTTAATTTCTAGCTGAATGTTTTATTTATTCTTCTGATTGAATGTCAAAAAGGATAGTTAGCTCACCTCTTTACTATTCTATCTCATACATTCTCTTGTGGATTATACAAAAGGCAATTCAATCGAACTGTGCATTCCAGATTAAACACACAAGGTCTGACTATCTGGAAGAAAACCAGTCAGCTTCTCTTTCGGCATTATCGTCTGCATTGTTTGGGGGATTGGCAGGATTCATATTGGGATGGAAATACACAAGATCTGTATCTTGACAATGCAAAATTACTGTCAACATTAACCATGTTATAAGTTTTGAAATTATGTTGATTTCACACAAGATTTCTCCCCCATTTATTGTTCATTATAGTTGTTTTTTCAGGACTTATTTTATTCCTGCCCGTCTATAAGGTTTTTTTATTTGTTTCATTATTTGATGGATTGAATATTATCATATATATAGTATCTATATACTATATATATATTAAATAATTAGATTCCTTGTCATGCAATGTCGTGTTTTTTTTATGGGTTTTTTTACTTATTTTTTCTTGCAGCTTTTGCTAATTTTTCTTGATAACACTACATGAAGATTGGAACTTCTAATTTTTTGCCTAGATTTTGTTAACTCTTCTATTCAAAGATACAACTTTAGAAGAAGATGAATGAGCTCACTTTTAGATTGCTACAAATTTAATGCAAAACTTGATGTCATGGTCTAACTCAGTTGCTTGCTATGTTTATTTGTTAAGCAGACATTGAAACATATATTGTGGATGTCAACATATTATCGTAATTAATAACTTCTTTACATATATATTATTGTTTCTATCTCTTCTCTATATATATCATCTTTTTGTATCAATACTTTTAGTAGCAATTGATACTTTTTTAATTATATTAGTGCTCTATCTTGGAAAGAATTATACTTGTCTCAAAAGGTCAATTATGACCAGGATTGTTTCTTATCCTTAATGATATTCTAGGATTGGGTTTTTGATAGTCGCCAAAGCTATTTTAGGATGAGATAGTTCTCGTCTCTAAATCAATTATAAGGACAGGTCTATTATGGTTGCTATAGATCACTAGGACCAGATCCATATCCTCTCTAAAGATTATTATGACTAGTTTTTTTGGTCCGTATAGAGTTTTATCGACCTGAAAAATATGTAAAATATTTTTGCGACCAGATTGGATGCCCGTCCCAAAAAGCTTTAACGACTGCTTTTATTGTCCCGTCATTATTGTGCGATAGAGAAGGAAGATTTTTAGACGGGTGTTGACCAGGTTTTTTAGGTCTCAAACACTCATTTGGGACAATATTTTGACTTTTAGGGACAATATTTCCCTTACTTAGAGATTGTTTTTCTTGTAGTGTAACTTTGATATTCTCCCTAAAAAACTTGATGAACCCTTCTGTGATTCGAGATGTGTTGGGGAGTCCATTGTAGAATAAAGAGTCTATCGTGATTTTCCCATTTCCATCAATCACAAGAACACCATGACAGATTTAGTTGAGCTCTAAATAGTAGATTTCAATGTCATTCTAGTTTTAGACTACTTTATTTCTATTATGCAACAATATATTATAGAACTCAAGTTTTCAAGTTTCAGATTCATAATAAGCCAGTCATAGAGTGTAGTAATAGTTAAGAAGTGTCTAAGGGTAATTTCTTTTATACACTAAGGGGAGAGAGTTAGTTTCAAAGGGTTGTATCCATCACATAGTCTGACATAATTACTCAAGTACTGAGGTACCTACCCTTTAGTCAGTTCCCACAGTAAAAGAGTTTCCAGAAGTCTTTCTTGATGATCTACCTAGAGTCCTTCTAAGAGAGAATTAGACTTCAACAAAGAAATCATTCAAAAGTATCATCATATCTTTATTCCACCCTATAGAATGGCACCAACTGAGTTGAAAGTGTTGATTTAAGAGTTGGATGATCTAATGGATAAGGGTTTTGTTCGACCTAGTATCTCACCTTAGGGCATTCCAATTCTGTTTGTGAAAAATAAAGATGGTTCCATAGATTACTGCCAATTGAACAAGGGTAAAATAAAAAATGAATATCCTTTTCCAAGGATTAATGTTTTTTTCGACTAGCTTGAGGGTGCTTCCTGCTTCTCAAAAATTGATCTTAGAATAGGCTACCATCAAGTGAAAGTTAGGGAATGTGATATTCCAAATATATCATTTAGAACGAGATATGGACATTATGAGTTTTTGGTCATTTTCTTTTGTTTGATCAATGCACATGCACCATTCAAAGATCATATTAATAGTGTTACAATCCTTTTTATACATGTTTATTATCGTCTTTATTTCTAACATACTATTCTACTATAGGAATAAAGAAGATCATGCAAGTCATCTAAGAATAGTTCTTGAGAATTTGAAAGAAAAGGAGTTATATGCTAAGTTATAAAAATGTGAGTTTTGGCTTAATTCTTTGCCATTCTTGGGTCAGATAGTTTCCGATGATGGAATTAGAGTTGATACCCAAAAGATACAAGCAGTTGAGATTTGACCTGACCAACGTCTCCAAATGGTATAAGGAGTTTCTAAGGTTTGGCAGGCTACTATAGAATATTTTTTTTATGGATTTTCATTGATTTCATCTCCTTTGACCAAGTTTACTTAGAAGATAGTTACGTTTAAATAGTCTGAAACTGGTGAGAAAAGCTTTCAGAAATTGAAAATAAGGTTGTCTGTTGCACATGTTTTGATCTTACCAGAGGGTACTCAAGGTTTAGTGGTGTCCTATGATGTATCAAGAGTTGGTTTGGGTTGTGTTCTATTGAAGAATGGCAAAGTTATAGCCTACGCCTCAAGACACTTGAAGGTTCTTGAGAAGAATTATTGCACCTTTGACTAATAGTTGGCTATTGTAGTTTTTGCCTTATAAATATTGCGTCACTATTTTTGTGGACTTCATGTTTATACATTCATTTATCACAAGATCCTAGTACATGTGTTCTCACAGAAAGAGATTAACCTTAGACAAAGAAGATGCTTAGAATTTTATAAGGATTATAAAATGGGCATCAATTACTAACTGGAAAGTAAACCTTACTATCCAGACCTTAGATGGTATGTTGACAGCTTTTGTGATATATTTCAATGGAAATTGGGATGATCACGTACCTCTCATTGAGTTTGATTGCAACAATAGTGACCACTCTTGCATCTAGATGGCTCCATATAAATCTCTTTATCGAGGAATATTTGTTGGCATAAAATTTAGTTCACAAAGCTATGTAGAAGGTGAAGGTGTTTCAAGAGAGGTTAAAATTGGCGCAGAGTCATCAAGATCGTACTGATGTTAGGAGAAGGCCGTTAGTTTTCAAAATAGATGATTGGGTATATTTTACATTTTCACCCATAAAGGGTGTTGTAAAGTTTGGTAAGAAGGTGAAACTACGTCCTAGATATATTAGACCTTATTGCATAGCTAAGAGGATATGCAATGTGACTTATGAGTTGGAGCTACAACAAGAGCTAGCAATATTTCACCTGATTTTTCCTATGTCCATGTTGAAGACGCGCATGGGTGTATTAAGATCAAAGATAAGTTGTCTTATGAGGAGATACTGGTGAAAATCCTAGATCGCCAAGTTCACAAGTTGAGAACCAAAGAGGTAGCATAAGTCAAGGCCCTTTTGAGGAACCTACTTGTTGAAGCTACTTGGGAAGCTGACGAGGAAATGAAAAAAATAAACATCTCTTAAAATCTGGAGAAAAGGCAAACGAAGGTACTGATTTTCTTCTTAGTATTATCTGATCTTGAGTAGACATATTGTTTAGTTGTATCTTCTTATTGGTGTTTGAACTTTATTTTGCTACCCTATGTCTAGTAAGAGTAACGTCATTCGAGGACAAATGTTCCAAGGGGGAGATATTGTAATATTTCACAACTAGAAACGACTAGAAAAGAGGTTAAAATCTAAAAATATATATTTATGGAAAAAAATAATAAAAATTTGAAAAATTTTTTAAGTTGAGAAACTAAGTTTTGTTCATTGTTAAACTACCACAGATCCTACCTCATGATAAGTTAGTCTTATTTGAAAATATGGTTGGAAAACCCATAGAATAATCATTCCAACACCATCAAGTTTGCACAATTTTGATATCGTATGAGTGAGACATGCCTTACGGAAGTAGGTTGTAGGATTAAGGAAAGATCAATCCGGATTTGGGAAGGGCAAAGTTGTATTTTCCTTATCTAATTTAACTAATTATTTTTTAAGAATTTATTGTGGTAAAAATAAATTTGTTGCAGTTTGGAAAATAAGAATTACGCTTACGGCGGAGTAACACAGCGGTGGGGAGAAAAAAGAGATCTAAGTGGCAAACCGTCTCAGAAAGCAACAGTAGCATGAAGCGAAAGAGATCTGGCATCGGAGAGAATCTACGGAGAAGGGGAGTGGGGCGAGCGAGGAAGAGAGGTGGAATGATAAAGAAGGTTGAAATACCAGGGTAGAAGCAGGGTGGAAAGAAAAGAAGAAAGAAAAAGACTTTGTTAATGAGAAGAGGAAACTAGACACGGACATCAGCAAGCAAGGGAGGAGCAAAAGACTAGAAGAAGGAAGATGTGGACGCGGCAGAAAGTAAAGCAATATGAGAGAATTAAAGATGATAACGAGGCCATAGTAAGCAGGTAAGCGTGGGAGGGAGGGGGGGGTAGGCGGTAGGAAGCAGTTACCGAAGATTAAGGATTGGGAAAAGATTGCAAAAAAGGCAGTAAAGGGGAGATAAATCTGGAGCGGAGGGTACGGAAAAAAGAAAAAATGAAAACCTTGGGCTCTTCGCTCCCCGCCGCCGCCGGTCCTGCGCCTTGCCGCTTGCACCGTCACTTCCCTCTGTGTGAGTTGCCCTAGTCCCGGACGATCCCCATCACAGCCTGTCGCATCATTTAGTATTGGGTCAGGTGAAACGACCTTTTCGTCGTTTTGGTCAGCAGATTTTACATTATCTGGCAAAACTGGCTGAGTCGACGGACCCCACGATGAACCGTCATGGAACGACGGACCGTCGTGGGTGTCTCGGTCCAAAACACTTAGAATCTGAAAATTTTGGGTACTGAGATCGACTCTCTGAACTGCCATGACGGAATGGCCAAGGATGAACGCGTGGGCACGACGGACCGCACAGGCCATTCGTATAATTAAAGTCTCTAAACTCTGTGACGGAGCTGCAGGGACGGACGTCGAGGCGCGACGGGCCGTCACATGCTGCTTACTCCCAGGCGGGGTCGGATTTCTGTTAAGTAAGTTAAGGGCGTTTTTGGACTACTTCCTGCCTTTAATTATAAAGTAGTGGGTTAAATGTTAATAAGTCTAATTACTTGGTGTTTAAAAGGAGGTAACCTTACGTTAATTAGCTGGGTTATTCTTGCCATATTTTCTCTTAATTTATGCTAATGCGGGTTAACAGAAAGATGGTGAAATAGAAAATAGAAAGCCAAAGATAGAGAGAGAATGATCGATCCAGAGAGAGGACTGACACCAGACGCAAAGACTTCCGAGATATATCTTGGCCTTGATCACGAATTCTTCGGTGGAGGTAGGTTATTGTTTTCATGCTATTCGTAGTAAACTCTAATGCGAATGAATGTAATTGGGTAAGTATTGTAAACCCTTCTATTGCTTATGGGATGCTTGTATGAATGTATTATCAATTGTGATAATTAAGCATGATGATTGCTCTTGAAATCTAATCTTGAAAGAAACCTAATCTACCTTGTTAATGAAATTGAATGATGCCTTGGTATAAAGAGGCTGATTAACTAAAGTGATGAGATAGGGAACGGGGCACGAACCGACACGTAGCATTAGGTATCGTGTTAGGACCGACACGTAGACTGAGGGATCGGTGTCACGAACCAACACGTAGAATTAGGGGATCGTGTTTGTCACGAACCGCACGTAGAATTAGTGTATCGGGTGTCCGAACCTACACGTAGAATTAGGGGGATCGGAGTGTCCTGTACCGACACAAAGAAATAAGCAGAATGAAATCTTGAAAATGTTAATATACCCAATCAATGACCTAATTCCCAAATGGGTATGACATTGAGGCTTGATTCCTCATGGTGGAACTTGGCGTTCTTATTAATGAGTATAGAACTTGTTGTTTGCACATTGAGGTCTTGTATTGACTTATGATACTCTTTGATTATACCTTTGTTTTTCTATTTTGATTTGGCCCGATGATACCTCCTCAGTACTCGTGTTTGTACTGACCCCTACTTGTATGTTTCTTTCTTGTTATATTGGAGTGCCGCAAACATACCGTCGTCTTCAACTCAACCGCAACTCTTAGCCATCTTCATTACACGATTTCATGGTTGAGCAACGCTTCAGCTTGGTCTTGATCTTCTTCCTCATGTCTTCATGCCTTGAAGTTTCCGGCAATGGACTAGCTTTTGTTTATTTTAGCTTCTTAGAATACTCTTAGTTTAGTAATATTCTCATAGATGTTCTTGTGCTGAATGACTTTCCAGATTTTGGAAAATACGAGATGTGGAATTTTATGTAAGTTATGACTTTGTTTTTATGAATGAGTTAAGTCTTCGCATTAGTTTCTGTTGATATTATACTGAAATGTCATGGTTTAGATTGGTTGGTTCGCCCACATAGGACGATAAGTGTGGGTGCCAGTCGCGGCCCGTTTTGGGTCGTGACAGGTCAGTTCCTCAACACACCAAACTTATTTCAATTAAGTTATTAGTGAGTTGTTTACATGTTAATATGTGATGTTCTCTAAGAACATTGGTGAATTCTTGTTGGTTGAGTTATTCAATGCCTAATATTGTTTCGATTCCTATTTCCATATTTTTTTCAAGTTAAATCTAATGGGTATTGAGGGTAATAATTATACGAAGTTTTTAGGTAAATAACCATGGAAGTTTAAACGGTTTAGATATAAAAAATGAAGGAGAAAAGTCAAGAATACCTAGGTATAGGGGTTGGGGTACCGCACCTTTGACAACCCCGAAGGACAATCCTTGTACATAGGAATTTTAGGCTTCACGCTAGCTAGAGAACCCCAACATGTCCTTTAAAGTTTGGGGCCTGGCTCCCCACGCCTATCATGGCACCAAGGACACCAATTCACCCCATTCTTTCACCACCTTTTTTTACTAGTTCCTTAGTCATTTACCCATGTTTCATAGTTGATTCCAACAATCTAAGATGTATCAAAACATCATGAAATCATCCATAAACATGAGATCATAAACCTTGTATCCATAATCCAAATCAAGTAAAGTTAATATCCAAGCCAAATAAGTTAAGAGTCAAATCTAGAAGTTAAGAAGCAAGTCAAAATAAAGTTCTTTAGATTTCTCATCTGTCGCTAAGAACGTTTTAACTTTTTTTTAAGACCAAAGATTTAAATGAAGTAAAAAATAAAGAGTTCAGTTCGTTTCTCAAAAAGCTATAAGGGAACAAAGTATTACTCTAAGAGTTGTTTCAAGGCTCGAGTTTCAAGCTAAGTAAAGGGTAAAATATGAGCTTATTTATAAAAAGATATAAGGGAATTAAGTAATCCTAAGAGTTTATAGATGTTTTTCACAAGTAATATAAGAGAAAACTAAGATTTACCAACAGAGATTTTAGCAATAAAAGGGAACATTGATTCCAAGAGCTTTTTTAAAGCTAAATGTTAAGAAATTATCTCAACCAAGAAAAAGAAGTTGTCTAAGTATATTTTTGGGAGTAGTATTGAGCACTGATATGGGGATGAGATTTAATAATAACTCAAGTCTCAATAAACCATATATCCATCATAGGAATTAAATGATCATATTTTTTAGATAATCACTTAACTTAAGTTAGTGGATCCACTAAATTAAGTAAGGTCCTATACCAATGGCAAGGTATTAGATGGTCCTCGACAGCATGTAGTAGAATTTAGTACCACTAAGTTAGGTAAGGTCCTATAAAAATTGCAAGGTATAAAATGTCTTTTAATTCTTTATATTGAGTTGAGTATCCATAAGTTGAGCAGAGTAAATGCAAGTATTCTTTCTTAATTTCAAACTTATGTTATTTTATATTCAAGTTGACATGCATTGTCCTATTATGCAGACGCAGTGACTATGATCAAAATCTGGCGTACTCTTGATCTAGTGAGTAGCTTAGAGTCAACAGGCGAGCCTCCCTTTTTTCTGAGGACATCTTTATCATTCATTTACTGCTTTTACTTTTCAGTTTTTGGGATGATTGGGGGTTGCGTCCAAACATCGGTCCATATTTTAGAGGCTTCATAGACAAACAATAATAATTTCTTTAAGATTCTCATTTAACTTGTAAATGATTAAGAATTATGTTCCCATTTTGGTTAAGTATTCCTATTAGTTATTAGTTGAGTTATTCCTCTTGTGTTTGTGTCTTCCGCCGATTAAGTCCAGTCGGGAGGGGTCCTCTCTAGACCAACATTTACATCAGTGCAGCACGTCGAGAGTGTTGGGCTTGTGGCTTAAAAATCATTAAATATGATTTTGTAATATTTCTTGTGTCTTTTGCTGAAATATCTTTTTGGGTATATTGTGTCAGTAGTGTTATCAGTTCAATCTTGAGCAATCTTTTTTGAAGTTGGTTGATATTCCTCAAAGAAATAAACCTTTCGGTTAAAAGTGATCCTCAAAAGGAAAATCAAAGTAAATGTAATTATTTTCGAATATAAATCAAGAATATTTGTCAAAGGTTTTAGAAAAAATAGGTTTTGATCTTTCCGACACATAATATAAAATAACTAGAATTACATTCATTTAGATGTTTGTTGTGTTAACTATGGTATATGAATTTCAAATTCATCAAATGAATATGAAAACAACTCTATTAAACGGAGAATTGGTGGAAGAAAATTACATGGAACAACCCGAGGATTTTGTGGTTCCTTCTAAATAAACAAAATTTGCTCTGCTCAAATAATTTATGTATTTTTGAAAGAAAATTTGGAATGAAAAATCTTTGAGTAGCTGATGCAATCATAGGTATAAGAATCCTTAGAACTCCATAACATATAGAATTTTCAAAGTCTAACTTCATTGATCACATACTTGACTAGTTCAAATATTTTGATTCCTATATTGTCAAGTCTCCAATAAATGTGAGCTTTGTATTTCAAAAGAGTTAAGGTGATGTGACTCACAATTGAATTGTTCAAGAGTATTGGGAAATATTATGTATATAACGAAGTGTGCGCAATCAATATAGAGTTAAAAATTAGTTAATTGAGTCAGTTAACGAGTGATCTCAATCGAACTCATTAATGACAAAAAAAGTGTTATAGAGTATTTAAGAAATAATTAAAACTTTGTCTTAAATTATAACAATATCTCACAGTATTGAAAGTATAAAGTGATGCAAACTGGATCACCGGATAAATGAAGTAAAATCCATGAGTTGATATGTATTTACTATTTGTAGAGGACAAGTCTCTTGGAAATATTTAAAAAGGGTATGTATTGCTAGCTCTTTAATGATTTTTGAGCTATGTGCTCCATATAAAGTCGGTGAATCAGTTTCAAGACTCCAGAATTTCTTGATAGATATCATTTATTGGCCAAACCATTGGTATTAGTATGTATACTCTTTGATAGTCAATGTAGAACAGATAGGGCATGAAGCATGATATATAACAACAAGTCTCATCAGATAGGATGTAGACATGATACTGTTAGAAAATTACTCTCTACCTGAATTATGACTATGTAAAGTCACATTGATAATGTGTATGATCCACTTACAAAAATGCCTACCAAGAGAGGAAGTCGAAAGATCATCTAACGGAATGGATTTACGACTTAAGACAAGTAATCAAGTAGTTAACTCTATCTAGTAGACTGCATATCCCAGGATCTAGATTCAATGAGAAAAATTAAGTTACGACAAATGATTCAGCATTGTTAACAAACTCAATCCATTCTCATTCTTAAGACAATTCTTAGGAACAAGGATACAACATTAATCCTTGTTAATGA
The DNA here is from genome assembly GCA_027704765.1 of Solanum habrochaites. Classification (NCBI taxonomy): domain Eukaryota; kingdom Viridiplantae; phylum Streptophyta; class Magnoliopsida; order Solanales; family Solanaceae; genus Solanum; species Solanum habrochaites. The sequence continues at coordinate 27,748,138 of JAKWJA010002495.1, forward strand.
GTTAATAAATCTTAATATATTAAATGTTTTTTCATAGTTTTGTAGATTTTACAAAATATTGTCTATACGCGGTAATACTGTTAGAAATCAACTTTATGAGTGTCAAGCATAACCTGCTTCAAACAGAATTATTGTCATAACCTAAACTAACGAAACCAGGAGTTGTTCATGTCTAAAACGAACACAACCATAAGAACAATTAGAAATAAAGGGTGAATTGTATTATATATGGTTGTCTAGGTATACACCAAAGATTGACGGTTCAAAGATATCGAAGCTACATATTGACTGAGTATGTCTGACATATGTTCATTATGAAAAGTTCAAGGGATACATATTTATCTAGATGCAATTAATTCTTGCTTGTACAGTACACGTACTTGTCCATTTCATTCTCTCTGAGTCATTCCCCATTAATGTGGGGGATTATTGTGGTTTTTAAAGGTGTGAATTTAAAATAAAGAGTTGCAACTTTTATGATAAGTTTGGACCTTTATAAAGAGCTGCAATTTTTATGAAAAGTTGCAAATATAATGAAAAGTTTTAATTATGAAAAATTATGTCTTTTATGAAAAGTGGTAAATTTTATGAAAGGTTGTGATCTTTGTTAAAGATTGTGATTTTTCTAAGGTTTGTGAGCTTTCTGGTAAGGCATAATAAGAACATTTTCACTCTACACTTTGTTTTCTACAAATTAAGGGATTTCCTCTCATTTTTAAATATAACCTATTTCTAAACTTCTTCTAATATTACTACTAAATCTGTTATTATATTTGTACTTTATTGTCGTTAAGTGACTTATCGAAACCATCCTTTTTGGTATCAATACACTTGTAACTAAGATCATTCTATCCTGGGAGGACATATTCCTAATAAAACCTCGGATACTAGAGGAGAGTAATTTCATTAAGGGGACACTGTACATTTAGTGGGCTTGATCTTCTTTCTGTTTTTCCAAATTCTGGTATGTGTTACGAATTTTAGTTTTGTTAATTAATTTTTGTTCTTCTATTTTTTTTATTCATCACGAGTTATTAAACATTGGTAACTTTGTGTTACTACAAAGATGTTGGAATTAGTAAAATTCTTTAAACAAAGATAGAAAACATGTTAACTATTTAACTAGTATATGTTTGCTTATTCGTGTAATTTTCTCTATTCAATTTACTCCTTTCGTCGATCCCAATACATATATTTTAGTCCATCTATTTCAACCATAAATCCATGTCCATCGAAATTCATTACATTAGTGTTTATCTACTCTACCTCACATAAGTTAATTACATTGTCTCTTAATTGAATCAATTTATTCGTGTAATAATAACTAGTGTTTTTAAATAGTTTTATTAAATCGACAATAATTTTCTTCTGGATTGTCCATGTATAAGGTGTGTGCTTATTGAGACACGTATACCCTACAAAATTATTACTTTCAATGCAAATGAACCTAAAATCTTAAACTAGTTCGACAATAACTAAATCGGTATTTATTTTTACATTTTATTTAGTTTCATTTTAGAAATTTAGAACTAACATAATTGGTTTGATTTTCACCAATGACCAATTATAATCGAACAATGAATATCCCTAATCACTACTGTAATAAATAATTATACTAAGATGAGATATTACGCTTTATAGATGAAAATAATGAACATATTAGATTAAATATGATCCCATATACGAGTTAGATATTTAATTTTTTATTTTTGTTTTGTTTTACTTTCCTCGATAAGTATTTAATTACTTCAGACATATTAATGATAATAAACTTATCATATTTTGACCAAATTAATAATAGAATTACATAGATCACATGTAATTACCCTACATGTAATCTGATTGTATACATATTTCTACCTTCGACATATCGTCATTATATAGAACTTAAAATGGATAAGTATTTAACACATGTACATAAAAAACTATTAACACATTGATTATAAAAAATTATTAACTCATGGAGCATATATTTCTTCTCATGATTACAAAATTACGCATTATTCCTAAAACGTACATTATGGTAATAAATATATTTTGAGCCTCACTAAACCTTAAAAGTTAGCTCATAAGAAATAGATATTTGAAGTCATATAGGGAAACCACATATCCCCACTTCATCCAATATGAAACTCTTCAACAGTTACATATTAGAAATATACGTACTAATAAAATTCGGGATTAGGTCTTGAGAAATGTATGTAATACTAGAATTAGTGATTACGCTTAGAACGTTATAACTTCTTACAAATTAGAATTTTTGTATTGTAATGACTTCAAGTCAAAAAAACACAAAAAAATAAAAAAAAATTAACTTGGAAAACTGTACGTTATAATAAAAATAAAGTTTAGGCCTTGAAAAAAGTAACTTATATCAAATTAAGGTACTAATAAAATTAGGTTTCAAGTTTCGAAACAATATTACTTATATCAAATTAACGTTTAGGTATTGTAACTGCATGTCCTAAAACACCAAAATAATAAATTTTAAAAAAAAGATACGTACTTATTAATTTAGGAATTATGTTTTAGTAAAATGTAGCTTCTAAAAATTTAAGATTAAAGTATTGTAACTTCAAGCCATAAAAAACCAAGAAATTTGAATGAAATTTTAAAAAATGTACATACTAGTTTTTTTTAAATATAGGTCTTGAAAAATGTAATTTCTATGAAATTGCGATTTAGGTCTTAGGAATTCATCTTGGATATATAATATAAAATATTAATTTTATGCATTGCATGTAAAAGACATTTTTGTTCTATCAGTATGTTTTCTAGCATGCATCCAAGATCCATACTAATAAACTAATAATATTTTAATAAATAAAAATTTTAAATCCATTGAATTAAATGTCTTGTGATATACTATCAAATTTAAACCTATTGTTTAAATTTTTAATATTCAACATAAAATATATTCAAATTGCCTTCTTCAAATGAAAACTTTTCCAATATTCTCTTGATAAATAAATGTTTGTCTCCAAAAATTCTCACTCATCATATCTTCACTCTGTATATATATTCAAAGGTAGAAGTAATCCCTAGTGTTTACTTTTTGTTGCTGATAATCCACAACAACGTCCAATGACATACATTAACACGAATACTCTAAATCAATATTTTTTCTCTTCTGTATGTTCCTTTGTACTATGTTTTTGGGTTCAAATTGTTGTTCATAGTTCTAATAGAGTTTTATATGGAGAATTTGATGTTGTGTTTCTATTTGATGATTTCAACTCGTTTGATATCCTTTAATTTATTCAAGAGTGTGTCTCGAAACAATATTTTCTATATGCACAAGTTACATATAAGGTTTGGGTATGTGGTTGTCTTTAGATGAGTTAGGTTTGGTAAAGATAACATTTTTTTGAAACAATTCTAATGCTTAAGCTTTCTCTAAGCCAAGGGTTTGTCAAAAGAGCATCTCGTCGTTAAGAACACTTATAACTTATGCACTTCAAATCAAATAATTTATAAAATAGTACTTTTTGTGAAAAAAAAACTTGTGTTTTATCTTGTATGTGGTCAAAAGGACATCTTTTTTCGCCAAACACCTCAAATGTAAAAAGGAGTGACTTTTTTCTGCTTTTAGCCTAGCATAACAGTCTAGCCAAATAGGCTACTAGAAACGTAATAATTTCTCTTCTTATAAACATCCCAGTAATTCTTAAAATTTCATTGATTTCATTCATCAAGAATGCAACCATTGTGAATGGAATATATTTCAATGATTAAAAAGAATGACTATAGATAAATTGACATGTCTTAATTATTGATCATTAAAGAATCTCTTAATTTGAATCAGTAATCTAACTATTTATCATCATAGAATATGACCAAAAAGACAAAAGGAATATTAGCCTCTACAATAACAACATACCTAACGTAATCCCATAAGTGGGATGTGGGAGTCTAAAATGGTGCTTGACTCAAGAAGGAACTTAAGTTGTTGTTCACATTCTTTTTCCTTATGTTTTTTATCCTTTTCTCTTGAAGGTTTTCATTTGTGGTCCCTCTCATTGACATCATTTGCCTAATCTATCAGCCTAGGTTCATATTTCCGAAGTTTCTCTTTTCTCTTTTATTATATTTTGCAGTTCACACTCATTTTTGTAATGATATCCAAAGGTTGTAGAAACTTGAAATGTTCATCCATATCAGTTTCATTCTTTAGTCTATAGTTATTATTGTTTAGTTCAACATTATCGAAAGATCTAAACTTCAGATACAAAAATCAAAATATCAAAATGGTTGCATTACATATGGCTCCAATTTGTTTCTAGTTCAAGATACTGAATACCCTTAGGCACAAAGGTGACAAGAGAACACTAAGGATGAAAATGTACTTCCTCCTAGTGCACAAAGGGAATATAAGGATTCTCACATAGGAGCACAATGGAAGGAATTCTACTTTCTCGTGGTGCTCTTTTCATGTTTGTGCCAAAAGGCATTCTTTATGTTGAACAAGAAACAAAATGATAAATGTTAAACAAACATCTTGACATTTTCATTTTTTATTTGAGGTTTAATTGTTTTGATAACTCTAAACTAATCAATAATAATTAAGAAATGCAAAATAGTCTTGATATGGATGAATACTTCCAGATTCTACAACCTTTGGATCTCTCTATAAAGAATGTATATGATTTGAAAAATATATTAGAAAGTATATATAAATGTTTGTGTCCGAAAATTCTCAATTACCATATATATCTTCACTCTGTATATATTCATAGGTAAAAGTTAGAAATACTCCCTATGGTTTACTTTTGGCACTCACAATTCACAGCAACGTCCGATGACATATATCTACATGAATAAGGCAAATCAATTTTCCTCTTCATAATTTTTTCTTTTATATTATCTTTTATGGTTCAAATAGTTGTTTATAGTTCTAATAGCTTTTTTAATATAGAGAATTTGATGTTGTGTTTTTATTTGATGAGTTTAACTACTTTGATATCCTTACTTGTTTTTAGAGTGTGTATGGAAACAAGATTCTCTATATTCACATGGTATGTGTAAGGTTTAGGTATGTTGTTTTTCGTAGATGAGTTTAATAATGCCAAGTTAACAGTTTTCTCCAACAATTCTAGTGCTTAAGGTTTCTTTGAGCCAAGGGTTTATCAAAATAGATATCGCCCCCCAACCCCATTGCAGCACTTTTTTTGCCCAATGGTTAAGGGCGGGGACACCAAATAATCATGAACTTCAAATAAATATTGATAAAAAAGTACTTTTGGAGAAATCACAAATACTGTTCGTGTGGTGTGTCTTAAAAGGACTTTTTTTCCCAGCTCCTCGAATTATGAAGATCAATCTGGTATTGTTTTGAAAAAAATGAATTTAGTTCCAAGAAATTTAGTCCTTCAAAAAAACAAAAACTGTACACGACTGTTTAGTCGTTTTGAGCAAAGATTTATTCTTGCAAAAACGGCAGAAGTGACGGTGCACGACGGACCGTTACGGGCACGACGACCGTCGTGGAGGTGTGTTTTCAAAAACACTTTGGAAAAAATGTGAAAATTGCGAACTGAGAAAAGACGTCTCTGAACTTCGTAAACGAAAAGGCGGGAACGGACCGTCACAGGTGTGACGGACCGTATCACAAGAGTCAGGCAAACTCCACTCTCTGACCCTCTGCGACGGACAGCAGAAGGACCGTCGCGGCACGACGGCCCGTCCACGGATGCGTAGTCCAGGCGGGGTCGGAATCCTGATTAATTTAATTTAAGGGGGTTTAGGGACTATTCTGCTTTAATATATAAGTAAGTGGGTTAATGTTAATAAGGTCTAATTACTTGAGATTAAAAGAGGGATAACTTTAAGTATTAGTGAATTGATTAGGCCATCTTTTAAAACTTAATGATATGTTGCTCATTAGGGTAAAGAAAGAGGGTTTTGAATCAGAAAAGAAAAAGAACAGCAGAGGAAGAGAGAGAGAAGAATCGATCAGAGGGAGAAGGGAGAGGGAGAACGAAGCTTTGGGGGGGGAAGATAGCTTGTTGATACGCAATTCTTCGTGAAGGGTAGGGTATGGTTTTTACCACTATTCGTAAGTAAACCTTAATACGAATGTATGGTTGGGTAGTATTATTCAGTCTTCTATTCTGCTTAATGTGTGTGGCATGATTGATGCTTGTATATATCTATGATGGTAAAAATAAGCATGATGCAGCTATTGAACTTAAAACTTGAAGAAACCCAGAATATAACTTGTAAGGATGATGCCGTGGTTATAACAGAAACAGTCTGATGAACAAAAGTAGTGAGCAATGAGGGATCGGTAGGTAAAAGAACAAGTGTTCACGTCCGGTCCACCAGGATAGTTTGGATCGGGTGGGAAAGGGGAACCGAGAAGTTGATTTTAAGGAGCACCGGTACCAGGATGTAGTAGAGTGACGTCGGGAGTATATGTGCAAGTTCACGACATCAGGATAGAGTATATGGTCGGGTGCCCCACGTTCCGCAAAATAAATAGTGGAGGTACAAGGGGATCATAGCGAAGTAGCCAGGATCGAAGATAGAATGTAGGAGCGGCGTGTCACGTTACCGACACCAGGTATAGTATTTGGATCAGGCAGAGTGTCACGTTCCGAACAACCAGGGAAGCCATTGGATGGGTGCCACGGTCCTGATGGTATCCCAGGATAGTAGATGAGGCATCGGCAAGTAGTGTCACGTTCCGACACCAGGATAGTATATGGAGCGGGTGTGCACGTTCCACGGGGTACCAGCGATTAGAATGAGGAGCGGAAGTGTCAAGTACGACACGAGAGTAAATAATAGACGAATCTTGAAAGAGATACTAATATACTCAATCTAAAGAACAGTGTTTCCAAAGAGTATGGGTGTGGAGGCTTGAGTCCCCATAGATATGACGGTAATATTATACGTGAAGTTATATACTTGTTGCTACTCACCTGTTAAGAATATTAGTGATTTTATGATGTTATCGGAGATATATTCCTTTCTATTTGAGTTGGCCGATGGAGACCTCCTACTCCAGTACTTGTGGGATACTGACCCCACTTTTTATGTTTTCTTTTGGGAGATGTGGTATGCACCAAAGTGACCGTTCTTCGACTTCAACAGTAGTTCAAGGCCATGGCCAGTCTTCGTCACACGGATTCTTCAGGGTGGCTAATGCTTCTAGCTTGACTGGGATTCCTCCTCATGTCTTGAATGCTTGAAGTGTCGGCATAGGAAAGCTTTTATTGTTTAGCTTCTATAGCAATACTCTTAGTTTCGAAATTGATCAAGATGTTCTTGTGGTTTAGACTTACAGATTTTGGGGAAGTAATAGAAGTTGAATTTTAGAAGTATTGCATTGTATTTTTATTTATGAGTTTAAAGTATTTGCTGTTACTGTATGTTGGATATTAAATCAACGAAATGTTAGTTTAGATTGGTTGGTTCCTCACATTAGGAGGGGTAATGTGGTGCCACGTCGCGGCTCAGGTTGGGTACGTGACACAAACAAAGAAAAAAACCAAAAGAACAAATAAAAATGGAAGAAAAAATTAATTTTATTGGGAGTGTCATTCCTCACATGACTAATTTGCCTTCAAATAGGCCAAAACCATTACCATGAAAGGTCTAGCATATACGAAGAAATCACCTAAAGATTTTTTTCGTTTTTAGGATTTAAAATCTAGTCTCCATTATATTCTCTCATTTTGATTGCTCCCGATGCATTGGGCCTGACTTACCTCTTTAGTTTTTTCATCTTTTTCTAGTACAAAATAGCACTTAAGCCCCGAAACAAGACTAATAATATTGTGAGTTCTTCGCTTTGCTGAGTGTGTGTACATAAGGGGGAAAGTAGTTTAGGAAAAATTAACAAACAAATATTATAAATAATAATGCATAAAACCTCGTTGAAATAATCATACTTACAATTATTAGTTAAGAACTAAACAAATAATTTCATTTTTTTCTCTTCTGTAATCTTAATATTGAAATTCAAAACAAACATTTACAACCCAAAAGTGAGTAGAAAATCTTGGAATGATTGCAATCTGGCCTCGTCATCCCCGTGCGAGTAGAAAACTAATCAGAGAGATATAACTTCACTGTAAACATCTATCGAGCACACCTGGGGATTGTTGGTGTGCAATGAGCAAAAGGGATATAAGTTATTGCCCCCCCAACCTTACTGGTTTTGTTTAAGTATCTATATTTATAGTGGTTCATTTAATGCTATAGTGAATCCATGGAATGGTGAACGAGGGAGTCTTCTTCATAGATTAAATGCTCACACGTAATGGTTTTGAACTAGTTATGTCTTATAAAATTAAGGCATTCTGAATCAATAAGTGTTCTGATAGGCGATCGCCTTGTTTTGGGTTTGTTTACTTCTACTGACTTTATATATCAATTAGTGTTCTCAAAGGCGATCACCTTTGATGAATGGTGATGCGAGGAACAACCTTTGCGCCTATTACAAGATATATGCCTATTGTTTTTTTAAGAAAAAATTCTCACTCTTCAATATTTATTTTTGCCAAAATCGATTTAGTTTTATAATTATTCTACTGTTAGTTTTGACTTGAATGTTTGCTAATATGTTATTGCTATTGAAATTTTTGATATGTATGTATGCAATTAAATATTTTACACATCTATATTTAAAAAGGCAAGTGCATCACTGCACAGAAGGGAAAACCCTTCTTACCTTTCGCCATCTAAATAAGTTCAATCATTACCTCTATGACTATTTCTTTTATATGGGTGGGAATATGGTAGTTGAGGAGGGGGTTGATTGAGAATGAGGTAAATGCTTATCTTTCTATAGGATCATCAAATTGTTGTATTCGTTTAGTTAAATTTTTTTATTTTTTACTAATTAGGTTCTTTTCCATTTAGAATTCAGTAAACATCTTTACTCTATTGTATTTAGTCTGAACCAGTGAATGCTTAGAAAACAGGTCACTGGATATTCGTGAATATATTGTTACTTAAAGAGGAAAAGATTATAAAATCTTACAATGACGGTGATAATATATTTGAAATGTGTTAAAAAAAGGAAGGAAACAAGGTCACAATATCTTTTGCAAACAACAAGATTTGTGTGTTTTAAGTTCACCGTAGAGGTTGAGCAATAGTGCTTCTAAAGGACATTGGAACACAAAGGACAGAATTTCACATTTCAAGAATTTCAAGTTTACAAAAATAAATTTATAGATATGCTTCTTTAGATTTGTCATACAGTATCCAGTTTACCCACTACAATGTTAAGCTTACATGAAAACCATAAAGATTTTGTGGACCCTAATTTTTGTAAACCGGAAAACATTTGACAAATAATCAAATATATCTATGCAATTTTAATTCAGAGTTTCATAAATTATAAAATTCCTACCTCTATGTTTCAAGGTTCTTTTAATGTTAGTCTTCAACATCAACAATCGAATATCAAACATACAAGTCTTTGTGGTTTGGAAAAGAAGTTGCAACCTCGTGCCTTCCTTGTTCCAACACACTTTAAAAGTACTGCCATAGCCATTATATGCTTTTACAATATTGGTATCTCATTCTAATCATAGTTAAATGCGTAATGTCATGACCCAAAACGTAGCCGCGAGTGGCACCCTCACTATCCCTACGATAGTGAGCGAACCAACAAAATCTAAAACCCAAACATTTACCAGCATTTCAACCAAATAACCGAATTAATTGCGGAAGACTCAAATCTATTAATATACCAACCAAAACAAGCTTCTAAAGTTTGATCAACTATCATCCCCAAATCAGTAAGTCATCACAAATACAGCAAGCAACATCTGTCCTCAAATTACTAAGTCTAAAGAGTATTTTAAGAAACTAAGTACATAAAGAAGAGAGGGTCCCAGGTCCAACCTTCAGGACATCAAGACGTTGGATGAAGGATGGAGAGTCTAGTCCGAGCACAGGAAACAGTAGTTCAACCTTGTGTATGTCGACGTGCGGACGACTAGCTAGAGTGCGGACGAGTCGAGTTGTGGGAATGCGTTGCTGCACTTTGATGCATCCACCAAACAACAGATGGAAATAAAAGTTAAGGGGGGTCAGTACAAGGAACACGTACTGAAGCAGGTATCATCGGCCACAATCTCAAAATAGAAAGCAATATATATATCAAGTAATATTATAAAATCTACATAATCAATAGGTAGAAAAAGAAGTACAAGAACCAGATGGGCACACATTGAATGTGGGCACACCTATGATGACTCAAGGCTCCCACACCAGTCAATCATTGGGAGTAAAATAGGTCTCTCGAAATTGAGTATATTAACATGATTCAGTTTACTTCTCGTTATTCTTACCGTGTCGGTAAGTGACACTCGATCCCCTAAGATATGGGTCGGAACATGGACACTCTGTTCCCCTAAATACTTGTCAGAACAATGACACCGATCCCCGAATACTACGTGTGAGCGGAACGTGACACACTGATCCCCATAGACTACGGTTCGGACACGTGACACCCGGTCCACTATCTCATTAATTTTTATTTCATGTCTTCGTTATGTTTTTTTTTTCCGAGGCGTCATCGAAACAGAGGAAATTCAGATTTGGAAGGTCACAAAACAGAGCATACAAACAACAACAAGCCTATAGAAGACTTTACGATACCACCCAAGGAACATATACAATGGCATGAAGAGATACATGAAGATAGCCAACTATAACCTACCTCAGAACCGCAAGAATATCGATCAACAAATTACTTCTCAATGCCCTTGTGATTCCCTGTAGCTTCTCCACCTTTCTCGCATCGTTCTTCCCTTCTTCTGTTCTTTTATGTTTTCCTCTCCAAATTCTTTTTCTTTTACCGCTAATTATCATATAATTACACTATGATAAAAGTAGGTAAAACCCATTGATTTATTTCAAAGGTTAGTTCTTTTTACCTCCAAAGTAAAATAAACTCATTCCAACTCACCCCACTAATGTTCATGAAGTTTGTCATGAAAGTTTCACAAAACACCCTTATAACTTTAGCAAAAATCGAATCCTAGTCAGGTTACGCAGACCTGGAAAGCTCCGTCCGTGCCTATGTACGTTCGTCCTGCACGTCCGTTAAACAAGATTGCAGGAGAATTAAAAGCTTTCACAGGGTGGTGACGGTCCGCGTATCTACGACGTTCGTGATGAGCGTCGCGGAGTCAGAGAGTCGCCTCCCAGTACCCAACATTTCAGAGTTGAAGGTTTTTTGGAACGGAGGAGCCCGACAAGGGACCGTTGTGCCTTGACGGGTTGTCCTACTTGTCATCGAGGGCAATGAGGAGAGTACGGGAAATTGGAAAATTACACCATTTGTGGGATGAACGGGGTCCCATGATGGGTCCGTAGATTGGGGGGGGGGAGGACATGAGGGTCCGTCGGCGTAAATCCGTCGACCCAGTCGTTTTTATCACAAAGATTCCACTGCCCGAAACGGACTAAAAAGTCGTTACAATTAATCAAATGACCCACTTTCCAGGTAATGTCGTTTGGATTAAATGTGACAAAGCAAACAAGCTTCCTGGATTCAAATAGAAGCCAACCTACCCAGTAAAAAAAACAACATTGGGTCATGATAGTGGTCGTGGATATGAGTCAAATTGACTTTAATTATTAATAGATCATTGGGCATAATTTATGAAACTGCACATCGTTATTCTCCTAAAGGAAAAGGGATTTATGCCAAAAGTTAACAATGACGTGCCAGTTTGCACTGACTAAATAATGTAAAGTATTTTTGAAACCTGAGAATGAATGAGGAAATTTAAACGGAACAAATAAGTACTTTTATGAAGGAAGACCATGAAAGCAAAGTGCCTAAACTTTCTAAATTCCTATATGACTTTAAACAAGCACCAAAACAATGACATGAAAAGTTTGATTCCTATATGAATGGAAATGGTTTAGAAACATACTGAGTGTGATAAGTGCATATATCATAAGTATTGAAATAATTTACATATTATTATTTGCCTATAAATTGATAATTTATTGATCTTTGACTCAAAAGTTAATGTTATTGATAAGTCTAAATAAATTCTTAGAAGCCATTTTGATATGACAAATCCTTGTGAGACATATTTTGTTCTTGAAATAAAATGTACAAGAACATGTGATGGAATTTTCTTTAACTTGTAACATTATGTTGAGAGATTCCTTCAAACGTATATCTTTTTTTGATTGAAAACATGTTGGAACTTCTTTTCATTCAAATCATTATTTATTTCCAACTCAAACTGAAAAAGGATGTGATAAATTAAAAGGAATATTCGTATGTGGTAGTAATACGTAGTTAAATAACAAGAAATGCAGGTAAAGAACATTGACATCATATAACAAGAGTCAATAAGATATTTAATTAGGACAAACATTTTATTTGTTCTACAATAAAAATAATATAGTAATTTAAGGCTTTCCTGATGTAGATTGAAAACTATATCAAGTGATTCATGTTTTACTTATAGTTACATTTTTACTTTGGGAGGTGGTGATTCATGTTTTACTTATAGTTACATTTTTACTTTTGGTGGTGGTGCTATTTGTTTGAAATAAAAAAATCAAGCAATAATGGTTAACTCTACAATGGAAGTTGAACTTATTGCTTTAGCATGAGCTTGTGACGAAGCAAATTTGTTGAGAGTTTTATAAATTATTTAAAATACCTAATTTTTAAAAATCAATTCCTTATTTTTTAACTAACTGTGATAGCACTAATGCAATAGGTAGATTTCAAAATTGTTATTACAACGGTAAATTCAGACATATAAGGAGCAAACATTGTAATGTGAGATCATATTTGACAGGTGATCGAATTAATGTTTGTTATATCAAATGTTAGGATAATATTTTATATCCTCTTAGTAATGTCATAACAAGAGAAATAGGTCTTGAGCATATAGAGGGGGATGAGATTAATGTCGATAATATCCTTGAGTCATATATGAGGAAACCTAACCTCTGGACTACATATCCTATAACCACGTGCAACGGAAAAAACGAATTTGATGATGACTTGTAAAAAAATGCATTATTTTCTATATTCTCCTAATGATTTGAGTGCATTGTTTTCTATAGTAAATCGTGGATGTTGATTTTAAAAACTCAGAATAAAAAACATGAAGTTTGTATGGGTGGATTGTTAAACTTATTAGAGCACTCTCGATATAATTCACCTATCTGAATATAATAGTACGCCGCATTCTGTTATATTTCGGCTTATTCTCAAAAGAAATCATGAAATTAAGATAGAACAATGTTGTAATGTGCTAACTTTTTAAGAATATGACAACACCTTGATTATTATGTGTAAGTAGTCATTGTTTATTTCCCTTAAGCATTCATAGTTCAAGTTCAAGAGCATTATGATATTACAATAAAAATTATTGTTTTACTAAATGAAGGTTTTGTTTGTTTTTAGCAATGTGTGATTGGGAAATGATAAAAGAAAATGGAAAGTGGGGGAACCAAAAGTTAATGAAAAGTGCAAATTAAAAGTCATTTTCCCCATATTTGTAAAAGAAATGAATATTTTTGTTCTTATATTAGGAAACACTTCATTTACTTCTTAAACGGTTTAGAAAAGGTACCCCCTCAAGCCGTCGACCAGCCTCGGCCTCAACTTCAGCTTCGGCTTTGGATTTAATTTTAGTTTGGAATTGGATTTTTCAAATGATGTAGTTTATTGATAAAATCAATTTATTTAATTTCCTTTCTCTTATTAAATTTATATCCAATGTGAGTTGAATAAAAAATTAATTTGGCGGAATAAAATTTATTGGAAATTTGCATGTAAGGTAATAAATATATGAAGGGACATGTTCCTTTCGGAAACTTTTTACTCTTCGCAAAAGACACAATGGCTATAAATTAGAGGTTTTTCCATTTTTTAAAACACGTAAATTGTTATCTCTCTGCATACATTTTTCTCTCAAAAAAATTTTTGATCGACTGCTGTTATGTGTGTTTTTGTTACTGTTCTTGCTTTTCCTGAAATTATTGAAGTTTGAAGTACCACTACTTCTTTACCAAACAAATCCTTTCTATCTTGGGAGAAATTAATTTGCAACCTCGGGTATAGCGAGGAGATTAAATTTCTCAAGAAAACATAGTGATATTTATGGACTCGAATTACAAGTATTCTGTCTATTTTATATATTTTATGTTTCTGTATTTTTTGTCTAACCTAAATGCAGGAGAAGATAGGTTCAAGCAGATGTTTTGCAGTGAGCCTACGACATGGCAAGGATTGATCCAAATCATTGTGGGTCCCAATCAAACCTTTGTATTAATTAACTATGTTACAGATCACTTTATATGATATGCGAAAACATCAATATATCAGAATTTCAAAAAAGTTGTAGAACTTAAAACCGTTATATGAGAATACATTATACATATTGTAAATGTAGAGCAAATACATTTCTGCAAGTATTGAAGCTATCTAACTTACTGTCCATGAAGCCCCTAGTATCTGAAGATAGGTTCTCGGAGAAGACCTACAATACCTTAGGATACTACAAAAACCAAAAAATAAATTAGAGTGCTCCAAAAGCAATGAGTTCTCACCCAAACTTGATGAGAGGAAAAGGTAATCTCAACAAATGATTGTTAATGATCCTAAGTACCTGAAATTTGCATTATTAAATGATGCAAGTCTAATGACATCAGAATTTAAGGTTTGTAATAGTACTATACAAAATAAAAAATTGAATTGAAAGAGGTTGAAAGTAGCCTGGAAGTTTAGCTTGAACATGAGGTAAAATCATTTATGCTTTACAATATAAGATATGTAAAAGAAACAACATAAGAAATAATAGAATATACTTTCTTGGGAAGTTTCTCTAATTGACAGTCATACCTATAATCCTTGTAATAATACCACACTATGCAACATATGTGAGTCATATTATACCTTGTCAGTTATAGAGCACTAGTGAAATATGTGGATTCATTCTATATGCCTTATAAGAGGAAGTGAGGATGCATGTGTAAGTCAATACGATCTTATCCTACAGTTGTTATGTACTTTACGGGGATTTAAGTTAAAATTAATTCTTACCCAATTTGGGGTTGAATAGTATTCCAAGAATAATCAATATCAATTATGGTCAGTAGCCATGTTTAGGGAACCAATCTTTATTTCCATTGACTTTACTCAAATGATTTTCAGAAAATCAATTAGTTCTTTTCTTCTCAATTGTCGAATAAAATATATGAAACCGTTCATGTTATATTAAATCCCTTTTCAAGTCATGAATTTAAATTCTCATGGACTCACTTTCCATGTCTGAAATTAATATATAGGAAAAACTCAGATAGGAAGCTTTTTAAATAATGACTTCTTAACTATGGTACATGTAATAATCAACTTGCATAACAAAATCTAATCTAAATGATTAAGCAACCGGAACTAACGATATCAAAACACAAACTAAATTATGATTTCTAGAGACTGTGGTTAGAATCCTAAACATGATCTTTTAGTAACAACTTTTAGATTTAGGGCGTGAGGATGAACTTATTCCATCACAATGATTAGCCTTACATATCAATGTGACGATTACTAAAGAAAAATCTCGGAAGATGAACTGTGAAGAATAATCTTGAAGAACATTAAAGTTGATCCTTTAGAACTAAGAAAATTTTACTGTTTCTTCAAGTTTATGATCTTTCGAAGGAAAACTAGGGAATATGAGAATTTATATACGTATAATGACGATACAAGGTTTTAATACGGACTTATAAAGGTTAATTAAACATAAAAGGTATAGAATACCCTTCTGAAAACAGAAGAATAACATATAAAGAAAATAAAATGAACTTATAATGAATTGCATCGGCAAAATGTGTTTGTTCAAGGTCCCCTCATCGAAATATATGGAGGTTCACCAATGGGGCTTTAGATCACAAAAATATCAAAAAAACTTGAGGTTTTAAGACCATTTTGAGTGAGATTATTCAGCGATTCGTCATATTATTAGGTGAGTTCCCAAATGGGCAAGTGTCTTTATCGAATTTCTTAGCCCGTATATAGTCCAAAAAGAACCATAACTTCTTACTCCACACTCTGATCGATGCTGAATTTAGTGTTTGTATCTCATGTTCAGTGCATTATTTTACACATTTAATTGCACAGTAGTTTTGTTTGTTAAGTTGTGTAGCAATTGCATTTTCACGTATGTGGCATTTGGTTGTCCACATTTTTTGTTCCATTATACCTTGTAAGTTATGTAATTTTTAGTCTATTTATTATCTAGATGAATAGAATAGTTTCGTCGACTATCAGTCGAGGGAGCATATCCCTTGATTCAGTAGAAAGTTTCCGAGGAAACCTCCTTGCTAAAGGGAGTAAAATGATAACCTGATGAACAAGATATTCAACTATTTTCACTTATATTTTCAATTAAAAGTGAAATACATATACAATGTCAAATGAGATTAAGCTATAAATCTATAGGCTAATTAATAATCCTATTATTTTATGAGCCTAAGAAGATACCGAATAGTGCACTAACCCTAGATAAATTATACATAAAATAAGTTGATACAACAATGCCCACTAAATAAACTAGCTCTTTGATGACTTAGAATTTTCACCAAGAAGATAAAACACTGCCCACTAAATAATTTACCCCCATAAATTTCGACTAATATGAAAAAGAGATATGAATCCTTTATAGTTTAGGAACAAATTTACAATCTTATGAAATATAACTCCTAAGACACTACGACACTTGCAGCGCGATCACGTCCTTAGGGTTCTTTTAATTTATAATTCACCAAGATGGTATTTTCTTGTGTACTTGAGAATTTACAAGATACAAAAACTAAGGTTGTATCTATTGAACATTGGTTTTATGAATAATAGACACAACCTTCGAGAAAATGATATAGGATGAGGTTTTTGCCACAATTGGAACTATGCATCAACAATTGTACCTTTTACAGTCTGGTAGTTGTGCACATTGACTCTAGGATCATGTCCCTTTACAAAGTCCCATGGTTTTCTCAAATCATCAAAGCTGTAGATAACATTTTCCCCCTTTTTGATTATAACAAACTCCACACAAATGCCTTCGTTCATTCCCCCTATCAACCTTCCTTGGCACTTGATACCCTTTTTCAACATGCCTTGCCCTACCCAAAAATATAAGAAACCAACTATTTTCCCTCTTTTCTAATCATAAATAAGAAACGCAGTAAACCAACATCACTATTAAGTTTTCAATGTAACACCATAGCAAGGGGAAACACACACAAAAACAAGAATCAATAAGATTCAATCACAACAAAGTAGAAACCAACATGATTTCACAAAATATAGCATCAAATACATTGATAATGAGAAACCTGGACACTGTCCATAGAAAAGAAAGACACAAGAAGGAAAGGCAGAGGACTATGAAGATGGAGGTTGTTGGGAAAGAGACTTGATGACAATATTAAGCCGATCATTAGATTTATCATGATATTTAGTAATTTTTTCTTGAAGAGCAACATTCTCTAGCAAGGAGAGTATTATTCTTTCTCCTTAGATGGTTGGTCTCTACACTACCAGGTCCCCTACACTAAGCTTTGAGTAGCTGAGCCTTTAATAAGATACTCTTTGCATCTGCAAAAGTACGTTCCTTACTTGAATGTTCAGATGATTAAACACTTCAGTCTGGAAATACTTATAATCTATGTAATGCTTCCCTTGTGTTCAACTATGGCTTTATACATATGCTCCAACATTAGGGCTGGGAGGTTGAGGGGTTCAAATTTTCAAATGGTTCCATGATACATAGGTACGGCCACAAATTTTTGTGTCTCTTTTCTGGGCAGAAGTACCTTATTGAAAAACTCGAACAATAGTTGGTACTCTCCTTGATAAGCTTCTTTTTGAAATCCTCACGATGAATGTCGAGGAGTTAAGAACATTCTTTCACAAACTGCTTAGTGCAACACTTCCCCATAACATAACTGATCCCTTCAATGGGTACTTCGAGGTGTTAAGGCTTCCATCTCTACGAAGTCCATATTATATAAGAATTGTCGAACTTGTTCTTCATGTAAAATATGAGAATTTGTCATGAACAAGTAAGTTTATAACTGAAGATCCACTAGATCAGCCAATGAGTCAATATTTTTGATTGTGTTTAGTGTTAAAAATCCTCTCTCCGAGCACTTTCTATAAGTGAAGTTATGAACAATCAATTGTTTGTTAACATACTCTCAGTCCTTTTGTAATCTAGTACCATGTCCATGTTGCCAATCTTTTTGAAGAATAAGTGATGTTTCTCTTTATCTATTTGTTGTTCTTTGTTCTTTTGTGGCTCCTTTACTTTTCCATTAGGTGAAGTGTCACCCTTCTTAATTGAAAGGGTGTTGGGTTTCAACTTACCTTCTTTTTTCACATATTTCCCTTTCTTCTGTTGTGTAATATCCTGGGGGATTTCTGCATCTATATAATAATTTCTAGAGAGTTCATTAGTAGACAACTTAATTTTAGTTTCTCCAGATCTTGTTCTCCTTCGATTCGTTTTTCTAGTAGTTTTTCTTTACATTATAATTTCACCCATGAGTTTTTGAGATATTCCTATAGTAAAGGGTCTCCTTATTGATGTTTCTTTTGTGGAATTTTTTTCCTCCATGGTGAGAGTGACCATTCTCCTTTCAAATTACGACTTAATAGGGAAATTTTCCTTATAAGTGCCACTTGAATAAGTGATACCAACCTCAGGAGTTTGGTCGAACATGGGTTCTGCAGATCCAATAATCCCCTTTGTAAAACTACCTCCTTATTTATTCAAAAAACTATGTCCTTCTTCATTTTACACCCTTTCTGTTATCTGTGGTAGAATCTCGATAACTATGCTTTCACTAGAGGAAACAAAGTTTTACATAGAGGACTTTCTCTTAGAAAGATCACCGTCACACAATTGGTGAGATAAAATGGTTGAATACGGACAAGGTTGATGTGGGGATTTTGGGTTATTTAGATCTATGGGAGACAGGGGAGTAAGAGGAGTGGGTTCTCTAATGTTGAGTGAAAAGATTGTTGACATTGTACATGATATGATGTGTAGAAGGCCACTGGATATGTTGTATAGGTTTTTTTTTAAGAAGAACGTAATTGAGACATTTTACGAAGAGAAGCAAGAAGAATTTTAGAGAGATAAAAATTAGGGTTTTTGTAGAGAGTCTAGCAAAGTGAAGAGGTGGAGTGAACGGAAGATGTATATAAAGAAAGTGAAACAATTTGTCATATGCCTAAGTAGACACTTTTCATGGACTTAAATCAATGGGACAACATTCAAAATTCCTGCTGATTTACACGTAGAGATATGTTCTCATTTAATAATTTAAGCAAATTGTAGAGTACTAACGATTAGTCAGGACTAAGTCATTTACTGGGGGAGAAGTGTGATCTTTGAATGGTTCTGATCATTTCTTGCTCTTGAAATTTTCCATGAGTGTATACCTGCAACAAGTACATATTTTATCTTATTGAAACAAAAAATTACAAGTAATACTGATACCTTCCCTTCTAATAATAGCCAAAAGAAGATTGGATGCCTTCGGATATCGGGAATTCAGTGGCTTTTCATCATCCCTAACTTCAATATATTACTATCAAATTAATCTTTACTGTGGACTTTTTTTAAAAATATCTTCAATTTGCTCTTCAGTTCTAGAGTACTGTATGTTGATGTTCCCTTTTTTCAACATTTTCTCTCAAGAAGTAATGTCTAACATCAATGTGTTTGGTTCTCTTATGTTGAACTAGATTTTTTCCCAGGTTGAGAACATTGGTATTATCACACATGAGTGGAAACGTATGGACAATACTCCAAAATCTTCCTGTTGCTACTTTATCCATAGGATTTGGTCAAAATATGATGCAACCACAATGTATTCAACTTCAGCCATACAAAGAGCCACTGAATTTTGCTTCATTGTTCCCATAGGAAATGAGTACGGAACCCGAGAAACGTGCTATTTTGGACATGCTCTTTCCGTCCATATGATTACCTGCAAAATTATCATCTTCATGCCCCACAAAATCAAAGGATTTTCTTGATGGATAGCAGAGGATCACGTCCATGTAATTTTTTAGATACCTTAGAATCCTACTGGTTGCTTCTAGATGTGATTCCTTGGGGCATTCTTGAAACCCTACACACATACAGAGACTAAGAATAATGTCAAGTCGGCTTATTGACTGATATAGAACTTATCCAGTAATTCTTCTGTGCATGATGTGATTCATCAAGGCATTAGACTCATCAGCTCCCATTTTTGAGTTTGTACCAATGGGGCGTCAATAAGCTTTGAGTCAGGCATATGAAACTTCTTTAGCAACACCTTAATATACTTAACTGGGCAGATTAAGGTGCTACTCAAGGTTTTATTAATCAGAAATCTTAAGAAGAATTAAAACTTTGCCGTCATGATTATCTCAAATTCTTTGCCCATTAAGGTGGAAAACATTTCACAAAGGACCTCAGATGAGGCTCAAAATAATGTCATCAAGATACACATTGACGATGAAAAATTCATTATCACTTCTTTTACACAAATAATGTGTTATCTATATTTCCCCTTTTAAATTTATTCTTCAAGAGAAATTTAGAAAAACACTCATAACAAGGTTTTGGATCTTGTTTCAGTCCATACATGGCAATTTCGAGTTTAAACACATGGTTTTGATAGTCATCACCATCAAAGAGAGGTGTTTGTTTAACACAAACTTCTTCCTTCAGATCACCATTTGTAAAGACGCTTTTTACATCCATTTGGAAGATATTGAATTCTGTGAAGTTTATAACACTAAAATAAAAATAAATTTTAGCAGAAATAAGAAGACACCTTAATATAGATTGTTGAAGTCTTTATCGACATTAATTAAGTTCCATTAGATCCAATGTCGGTAAAACCTTTAGAGACATAAAACGAGTGCTAACTACCACTAAAATACATATTTAGCAGCAATTTGTAATTAAATTCCGCTAAAACTCATTTTTGATGTAGTTCAAAGGCAATAAGAATTCTTATGTCTTCCATACAAACAACATGAGCAAATATTTCATAATAGTTGATTTCTTTCTCTTAGTTGTAGCCCTGAAAAACAAATCTTGATTTGTTCCTCGTAATGACTCCATTCTTATCTACTTTGTTCCTGAACTCACATCGAACCTCAACCAGGGGGCCTTTGCGCGGTGCTTCTAAATTTGCCTCATCCCTAATAATGCCTATATCAACTGTCACTGAAGTGCTACAAAGTGTATCATAATGCCAAATTTGCACTCCATCCCCCTGCACAACTAGAAGAAAAGAAAGGCAAAGTGTTAAGTAGTAGAGGTCTTGAAGGAACTCTCATGAATAACCGCTATGATCAACTGTGAAAATCTATCTCCAATCCCACTACTAGAGCTGATGCTTGTATCTCTCTATACATTGTGATTACATTATCATCTTGCGTGTGCGATAAACTGTGTCAGACCAGCGACTACAAGAACTTCTCTACAACTATGAGGGTCGCCTTCTTGATAATACATTGGGGATTTCTAACAAAATCTTCCCTCTAAACATCGGTCTCTAGATATTGATCCAACCGTTTCTTTGTCAACTCATTATGCATAACACTACAAACAAACTCGCTAATATTTACAACCTTCCATATGTATTCAACCTCTACATTATAGGAATTCTCTATGGGCTAGTGGCTTGTCCGTATAAGAAATGATGAATGTCATACTAAGAAATATCGACCCGGTAGACCCAAAACTAATGAATAGGTTAGTGGTAATTGTTTGTCAGGTCTTTCCATCCTGTCTAGAGAACCTATGACAATAGTTACATAGGAAGCATATAACTCCTAGAAGATCTCCTTACTATAGGTGCCTAAATCCCGATCCATCCAGTCGAACCTGTGTAAATTGAAAAATATGTGCACCTCACTAACAGTGTGTAGACTCCCCGTGAGAACTCGACGCTCCACTGTAACCAGCCATGTGATAACCCCCATTTCATTTAGCATCTTTACATCATTGTACACCTAATATTGACCCTTGACGCTGTCACATTCGAGAAGTGCCCCCCCCCAAATGTAACCATCGTCATTGTCCTCGAAGAGTACTAAGACTAGCCTCTTAGCATTCATCATTATATTCAAAGGTTAAAAGGGTTCTGTGTTTGGAAAGTTCAAACTTTTCATCTACATCTACCATGAGGCCTTACTTAAACCCTTGCTTACATATCGTAGATATATATGCATACGAGTTTACATAGACTCCTCATATAAGATGATTAGTTTTCTACTTATATGACAAATATCCCCAGTACATCATAATATATCATTATAAGGAGGTACATATTAACCATCATAATGGAATAGAACATATGGTCATAGCCATCACAAAATATATATGAATGTCCAATTAGGTTTTACAAATATTCTTAATAAGAAAGACGAATTTAGACCAGCAATGTAACAGAGTATCAAGTAGAGAAAGGCTCATCCTCAGAACATGATAACATACCCACAATGGAGGAATGCTCTAGCCTTTTTCTAAAGTTGTCAGGAAACCTTCAACAAAATAGAACCTAAAATGTGTGTGAAGAAAAAGGGGAGAAATAGAGTTAGCACTTACTTGTATTTAATATGTGAATCATATGTAGAAAAAACATAGAAATCAGCTAAAGGACATTTTTCAAAACCAGCAAGTTACTTTGAAATTTTATTGCACAAGTAAGACCACATATAGGACAATAATCACAGATAATTAAGACAATAGAATAGTCAACACAAGAGTAACGACTGTTTAGTCGTTTTAGAGCAGATTTTAATTCTGAGAATTTGGTACTGAACATCGACTTCTGACGTCACGACGGAATGGCAGGACGGAACGTCGGGGACACGACGGGACTGTCACCGGCCATTCAGTAAATCTAGATCTCGAAATCTGTGACGGAGAAGCAGGACGGACCGTCGCAGGCGCGACGCCAGCCGGCACAGGATGCCCCGTAATCATAGCTGGGTCGGATTCTGTTATTTAATTAAGGGGGTTTGGACTGCTTTTGTTATTTTTTTTATCTTCTTAGAAACTCTTAGTTTTTTAGATAATTGATCATAGAGGTCTGAGTGTTGACTTCCAAGATTTTGGGGAAACAATAGCATGTTGAATTTTAGAAGTTATTGAATTGGTTTTTATTAATGAGTTTAAGTCTTAGCCCTTACTTATGTTGAGATTATATGAAAGTCAGCGGTTTTTAGGATTGTTGGTTTCGCTACATAGGAGGGTAAGTGTGGGTGCCAGTCCGCGGCTCGTTTTGGGGTCCTGGACAAACTTGGTATACAGAGCATTAGGTTGTTGGTCTCATCACACAAGAAAACGGGTCCTATAGTAGCGTTCTTAAGGAAAGGTTAAGGGGACACCTTTACTTTTCTTGAGAGGCTATAAGACCTTAGGAAAAGTCCATTCTTTCTTTTCTTCTTCGTGCTATTACTTGAATCCAATTGGTATCGTAGGCTGATACAAATGCTGACCATCTTCACTCTATTCGCAGATGGTTTAGAATAGAGCAACACCGACTGCGCCAACACCACCATCGGCCAGCAAGAAGAGTTTGAGCCAGCCACTGGGGCTGTAGCCTCAGACGAGAACAGTAGTGACAAGAGGCGTGGGAGGACGTCCTCTAGAGGAAGGACGAGACACCTAGCCAATCTAGGGTACTAAGGGCGGTGACTCCTCCACTGAATGAGAAGGAAGTGGTAATGAGGTGAGGAAGGAGGAAACGGAACAAGTGCCAAAATGGGAATTTCCACCCCACATCCCCCAGAAATGATCAATCAAGTTCTTGCTTTCTTAGTGGGTGATCTGACGGGCCAGAAGCCTCCAGTGTTCTCCACCAACACCTCCGCGTTCCAGAGTACAAATGCCGATACTAGGCTCCCCCGCATGGATCTCATTGAAATAAGGCACGTTCCTCGTCTTGACCACAGGGCCTATAATGCAAATTATCAGCCATGAACCTCTCAGTAAGTAAGTTGTTTGTTGTTGAAATTGAAAACCTCCAGTATTCAAGGTGCGAATCTGAGGATGCCACGATTTTCTAGTGACTGTCATGAGCTACTACACAAAGGGATAGTAGAACGCGTTTGGTTTGTGAGTTTGTGAATTATCATTTCAAGGACGCCAAATGTGGAGGTGGCCGGTCCATGTTGAAAGGTTAACCAACAGAGGCACCACCTTGCTGGGCATCCTTTCTATAGGTTTGTTTATGGAAAATTCTTCCCCGGACTTTGAGGGATAGGAAAAGAGATGAGTTCTTGAGCCTAGTAGAGAAAGGGAGGAAGGATGTCGGGTATGAATATGAGGCCAAGTTCGCCGCATTATCCAGGTATGCACATCAACTTTGTTTCAGTCAACAAAGCGGATTCGCCGTTTGTGAAGGGTTGAGGTAGAATTGCCGGATTTCAGCCTTAAAGTAGCGGGGGGCCTACGGCCAAAATACTTTCAAGATGGTGGGCAGACTTCGTTGATGGGTGGAAGGAGTGAAGCAAGATGACTTCACCATGGCATCGACATCAAAAAGTTTCAAAGGAGGTGAGTTTATGGTTCTACTCTAGAGGACCAGGGTTGTTAAGCGAGGTGGTTAAACGGTCCGACCAATTCAGTCTTCACTACAGACTGTAGTTGGGGGTCCACCTCAGACCGGTCAACATTTCTCTGACGGCGACCTATGCTGACTTGAGGAGTTTAGGGATCTGCGGGAGACGGGCATATTAGGGGAATTGTCAAAAAGAGTTCTAGACCCCCACATAGCTAGAGGTGAAGTGGTCCTGGTAGAGGCCGGGGTAGGGAGAAGAGGGGGGAAGAGGTAAGGGTGGAGGCAAAAAAAAACTGGCAGGGGCCCTTATGGTGGGGGGGCGGTACGGGTGGGGAGGTAGGGTACGGGCAAAATGGGAAAGCCAAACAGCCAACATGGTAGGGGCGGCAACGGGCAGACAAGGATAGGGCCGCATTGTATACGATCCTGGGCGGTCTAAGCGGAGAATCTGAGGTTGTTATCACAGGTAATCTTTCGGTTTGTGATTGCATGGTTCTGTATTATTTGACCTGGATCCACATTGGTCATATGTATCTTCCTCATTTTCTGTTGGTCTTAATTACATTGTGAATTGCTGACATGCCTATTCGTGTTCTACTCAGGGGGGTGAGTCTGTGGTAGTTGAAAGGTGTATAGGTCTGTCTGGTGGACTTTGTGGGGTAGCATAATACTCATGTTAAACTTGGTTATCTTAGAAAAGAATGGTGATTTCGATGAATGTGGGTTATGACTCTGGCTTTCTCCAATTTTTCAATCTTGGATTGTAACGCTAAAACTGGGTGACGTAGCCAAGCCTGGACAGATCCGTTAGGTGGGGGGTGACTTACACTTCAAATCGGTTCGTATCATCTCCTTTCTTAGGTTGCTAATGAGATGGTAGTAAAAGGGTGTGTTTAGCGTTCTGCCAACCTCCGGGATGATGATTACTACCCAAAGTAACCTCAATTGGTAGGGTTTTGATATACTTACGGAAGTGTTTAGATGTGTTTCCTGCCAACCGTCATGTTGCCACCGGATAGAGATATTGAATTCTGCATCGATCTTGAAACAAGTACCGCCCCATTTCTATACCCCCTTATAGAATGGTCCCGCTGAGGTAAGAGAGTTAAAGGACCAACTTCACGATTGTGAGCAATAGGTTTCATTAGACCAAGTGCATCCCCTTGGGTGCTCCTGGTTTTTTTGTGAAGACGAACGATGGGAGTGTTCGGATGTGCTATAGACTACCGGCAAACAAAAATAAAGTAATATTAAGAACAGGTATCCTCGTAGAGAAGGAGGCAGATGGGATGAGATGAAGGGAAAAGGAGGGAGGTGGGGAACTTTGCCTTCTCAAAAATCGACCTTGAGGTCTGGTGATCATCAATGGGAAAATACGGGCAGCCAGAGGTGCCAAAGACTGCTTTTCGAACTAGGTATGGGCATTATGAATTTTGGTAAGTCCTTGGACTAACGAATTGCCCTGCGCTTTCCATGAGCTTGATGGACGGGAATTTTTAAGCATACTGGATCTCGCTTGTGATCGTGTTTATTGAGATATACTTATATACTCCAAAGATAAGATATGAACATGGGTGAGCATTGAGATTGTGTTGGAAATGTTAAGGAAATAAAAAGCTTTATGCCAAAGCTCCAACTGTGGGTTGGCTAAGATTCAGTGTCCTCCTCTTGGGGAACGTGGGTTCTACGGATGGAGTGATGGTGGTGGATCCTTCTAAGATAAAAGTAGTGAAGAATTGGGTAATAAAGACCTACTAATGTGGTCAGAAATAAGAAGCTTTGTTGGGTTTAGCAAGTTACTACCGTTCGATTTGTCAAGGGATTCTCTTCTTTGCTTCCCAATTGACGAACTTGACTTAGCAGAAATGTTCCATGTATGGAGGGATGAATGAATGTGAGGAAGCTTTCAGAACTTAAGACCTTGATTGACTACCGCACCGATCCACCTTTACAGTAGAGGGGTAAGAACTTCATTTGTTCATTGGATGCATATTATTCTGGTTTGGGTGCAGTGCTAAGGCAAAGAGAAGAATGTAATGGCGTATGGTCTTGAGGCAATTAAAGGGGCATATATGAAAACAACGGACGGCAGGAGAAATCGACAAAAGAGTGGACGACTGCAAAGGGGATGCGGACTTGGAGGCTGGCTGGCGGTGAATGGAAATACAGGGAGGAACCAAGAGATTGAATGAGAGTTAAGTGTGAAAGGATATAAGGCCATCAATGTCGGTAGGTAGTTCTAAAGCTATGTCTTTACGTGCGGAGAGAGATTTTGATTTTGAGACAGAGGAGGTGGATGGAACTAATGAAGGATTATGATGTTACCATCTTGTATCATCCAGGAAAAGGTAATGTTGTGGAAGGCGCCTTAAGTAGAAAAGCAGGGAGCAATGGGAATTAGTTTAGCCAACTTACAAGTTTCTGGACGCCCATTGGCTAGAGAGGTTCAGGATCTGGCTAATGACTTTAGAGGTAGTAGAAGTAAATGAGAAGGGAGGATGGTGCCGACAGTATGGAGGCGAGATCTTCTTTTTCTGACCAGATTTCAAGGGGAAACAGTTGATTGATGAAGAGGGAACGAAAACAAGACGAATCGAGATAAGGTGTTGCGAGGAAGGCTAAAGAAGCAATTAATGATGAGGAAGGCTGTTTTTTGTTTTGAGAATAAGGAAGGATATGTGTGTACCCCGTTGTTGATGATTGATCCCACTATTTTTCAGGGCTCATAGTTCTGGATATTAATACATCCTGGGGCAACAAAGATGTACCGTGTCTATGCAATCATTTTGGTGGAGTAGACGTAGAATAGAATGAAGCGCGACATTGGTGAGGTTGTTGCCAAATGTCCAATTGTCAACAAGTAAAGTATGAACACCAGAGCCCGGAGAACGAAACACTTCAGAAGAATGCCTATTATGAATGGACGTGGGAGAGGAGAGAATTGACAAGGGACTTCGTGGTGGGTCTTTCCAAGAATTGGGATGAAAAGTTTGACTCTCTATTGGAGGTAATTGTGGACAGATTAAACTAAGTCTGGAAACTTCATTCGGTTAAGGTGAATTACAATGCAGAGAACTTAGCCAGACTCGACATCTCAGAAATGTTCGGTTGATGGAGTTCCACTTCCATCAAATCAGATAGGGTAGAAGGTTATTCTATGTTTTGGAGAACATTGCACGCGGAATTATTAGGTACTTAGGTTGGCCTTAACGGCCATTTCAACCTCAGGACTGTGGACAGTCGGATTGACGAGAACGATTTCAGTATTGCGAAGATATGATTCGAGAAGGTGCGAAGAATTCGGTGGTCATTGTGGCTAATTCTTACCCTTAGTTTTTTGTTATGATTTTCATACAATAATAGCTATCATCCAGTATTGATATGGCTCTTTCGCAAGCATTGTATGGAGAGAGACGATGTATGTCCTCCCATTGGTTGGTTTGATGCATTCGAGGTTACAACCTTGGGTACTGACCTTTTGAGGATTCGTTTAGAGAAGGTGAAATCTATTCAAGAAAAGCTTTTTAGCAGCTCAAGTAGGCAAAGGAGTTATGCAGATCGAAAGGTTAGGGACTTGGGAGTTCATGGAAGGTGCTCAAGTTTTGCTAAGTTTCACCATGAAGGGTTGTAGAGCGATGTGGTAAAAGATAAGGGTTTATTTTAAGCTAATCCAAGGGGGATATTGGACCCTTTGAAGTTCTGAACGGAGGTAGGGGAGGGGGCTTATGAATAGCCTGCCTCCAGGGTTTGTCAGGAGTCACCCGGTATTTAATGTGTCAGTTGAAAAGGTACCATAGGGATGGAAACTACATCATTGTTGGGAGTCAGTTTTGCTTGATGAGAATTACTTATGAGAGAGCCTAGTTGCCATTTAGATAGAGAGCGCAAGTTGAGGTCAAGGTAGTTGCATCATTAAGCGCAATGGAAAAGAATCGGCCAGTTGGAAGAACCACTTGGTGAAGGAGGCTTATATGCAAGAAAGATAGATTACCCCACACCGTTTACAGATCAGGGGGTACTCTTTGAACCTATGCTTTTCGTCGTAATCGTTATGAATGAACGAATGGGAAAATTGGTATATATTGAACGGACCCCGTTTAGACATTTTGAGCGGCCAGCAAATTTTAATTCTGGAAAAACTGGAGATAGGAAGTAGACGGACCCGACGATGAACCCGTCATGGGCACGCGGACCGTCGTGGGGTCCGTTTTTAAAACACTTAGAATTTTGAAATTTGGGTAGGTACTGCAAATCGAGCTCTAAATGTCCGCGGAAATGGCAGGAGGGGGGAAAGTCGGGCACGACGGACCGTCACAGGCCATTTAGTAAATCTAGATCTCCGAACAGCTGTGACGGAGCAGCAGGACGGACCTCGCAGGCGCGAGGGCCGTCCAAAGGATGAGTAATCCCAGGCTGGGGGGTCGGATTTCTGTTAATTAATTAAGGGGCGTTTTAGACAGTTTTGTTATTTTTTGTTAGCTTCTTAGAATATCTTAGTTTAGTAATTTGATCATAGATGTTCTTGTGTAGTGAGGGAGGA
Organism: Solanum habrochaites; assembly: GCA_027704765.1. Classification (NCBI taxonomy): domain Eukaryota; kingdom Viridiplantae; phylum Streptophyta; class Magnoliopsida; order Solanales; family Solanaceae; genus Solanum; species Solanum habrochaites. The sequence goes on from JAKWJA010002495.1 coordinate 27,777,263, forward strand.
ATGAAAGATGTTTGGATTGAATAATAGATGTTGAATTTAGGAAGTATTGAATTAGTTTTTTATTAATGGTTAAGTCTCCGCATTATTTGTTGTATTATATTGAATGTAGGGATTTGTTAGATTGGTGGTTCGCGCACATAGCGAGGTAAGTGTGGTGCCAGTCGCGGCTCGCTGTTTTAGGTTCCTGACACCAAGACCCATCTATTCAAGTTATCCAAGTCCACATGTTCCTTCATAAAAGAATCATAGTTCATGTTGAGAGTCAATTGTAACTCAATCATCATGTTACAAAACAAAGAATGTCCAAGAGTTTATATCATTACTAACCACATACAAAGACCCTTAGATATAAACCGCTATTAAATCGACAAAGTGCAATACTAAGTACAGCTCCATAACCTGCCTACAAGAAGAACAAACCCAACCATCTTATAGTATCATCAAACAGTAAATTCAACACAAAAATTGATTCACTTACAAGAGCACAAAAACATAAGCATGCTTAAGAACATCCTAAGACTTCATCAAGTCTATCTAGCAAGGATGGTACAGTCCTATACCCCTACCTAGCTAAGTAAAAACCCCTGGTGTCCTCCAGTTAGATTTAAACATTATTACTTTCATTGTACGTTGGGACAATCTTGCATTAAGCGACATAGACCACATAATCTTATGGGAATCCTAGTCTGGTACCTTTTTAAAAAGATAAAATGGAGGAGTTGCCAAAGTAGAAAAGTAGTACCAAATAGAACATAGCATCTATGTTGTCCCGATTAGTATTTCCTGTAGAGGCAACATAGTTCATGATCTAGGAGATGTGTTTGGTACCCTTAATGCTACATGAAATTAATAGTCTCAAATCTCTGAGTACAATAGGTGAACCATAAACCTTCCTTATGTGGGAGGAGGATTACTCTCACTATAGTTCTGAACAAATCCTCAGTACTAGTTCACTCAGTTCTAAGATAGAGTCCCTTTTTGAAATGTCTTTCTTTAAGAATCATAACATAGATTAGGTCACATGAGAATAGGTCCTTGTATAATCATAGTCATTAGCGCAATAGGAATTACATAAGAAGACGTTTCATTACAACCCTCAAATGTGAGTTTAGCACATTAACATCATTATATCATATTAAGACATATAGGTACTTAATAACCAAACTTATATCATTACATCTTCAACATAATATCACAGTTAAATAGTCAAGAAATTTCAATTGAATCATCATACCACACCTACTTAATCAAATTTCAAGACATACTTCAATTGAACTTTATCAACAACTACAAAAAGATCATTATTGAAGTAAAGGTTTGGTATATCAAGATTTACACAATCTCACAATCTCATTTAAGAGATGTCATTGTGTTCTTACAATCAACCAAGTCAATTCAATCAAATAATTTGTGTAATAACATCTATCAATGGTAAAAGTCAATTGTATTACTACAACTCAATTCTTCACTAGTTTATAACCTAGGGTTAGGGAGTTTGTTCAATTTCATTATATATTTCAACAAGAACCAATTTAATTGAACAATAATACAATATAATCTAACCATAATAACAAAAAAAAAACATAAACAATATAATTTAGAATATCAAATTCGTATTAGGAAGAAAACCATATGAAATCATATTTTTGAAAACCAATTTTGCATGAAACCTTTGGGGAAAGGAATCCGAAAGGTGAAAGGATCCCATACCTTGTTATTTGTTGAAGGTTGATGGAAATATTACTGTTCTTGCTGACCTAAATACCATGATCTAGATCTTCAATGGAGTTCTTAATTTTTGGAAAGATAAAGTATAGAGAAGGAAGAGCAATTGGGTTTTGATAATTGAGAGGTGTTAAGTTGTGTTTACACTTAAGGTAGGTTAAATAGTTAATTAACTAACCCAATTAACCAACCCCTAATCACTAATTAACCTAATAAGTAACTAACTTAATTAGAAGACCTAACTAAAACTCACCAGTGAATTTATAGAACTGACCTACGAGATTTCGACCTATGGGTCGTAGGTCAGTCAATAGTGCCTTGGAATAACCGTCCTGCACAACCATCGTTTTTGTTAGAGAGTTGACAAAATGGATTTTTTAGAAAATGGATAGGTGACCGTTGACGGGGGAAATCTATGCCCCATCCATTGGACTATGCCTCATCGCTTGCACTTTGTTGATGCCTACTGTCTCAAGACAACTTTTAGCCAAATTGGATGGGTCCTTCCAAGGGACCCTTTGGTTGGTCCTTAGAGACTCGTACCCAGATGCTTAGACCCTAAAACAATTTAAATACATTTTAGACACGTAACCACAAAATATCATCATATTTTGACTCATACAACCCCATCAAATAGGCTAAGGCCCACTAGCACATTTTACACTCATCTCTTGACGTCATTGACATTCCTTGACGTTTTGACTGTAGTAAAACATTCTCTTTAAGGATTTTATTGATTATTAGTGATTTCAAGAGGTTCTGAAAACTTATATATAATGTGAGGATCTACATTACGTCTTAGGACTTTGGTCACGGACACAAAAACGGCCAGCGAGTGCGCAGCCGCGAGTGGCACCTTGACACTTATCTAACTAGGTGAGCGAACCAACAATTAAAAATAACGTTTACAGTATATAAAGTTGAAGAGTTAAATAAAATATGGAAGGACTAAAATCATTAAAAAAACTCAATTAAAGAACTTGAAAAAAACTCAATACTTATCGTTCCCAAAAATGGAAAGACATCAAATCAAGAACATCTATCCTCAATTATATGTCTAAGAGTATTAAGAACAAAATTAAGTAGAAAGATGGCATGCTGAAATTCAAAAGACATCAAGAAGTGAAGAGGAGAATCCAGCCGAGCTAGGAATAATAGCTCCACCCTGTGATCTAAACGTGCTGAAGAAAGCTAGGTTGAGACGAGTCGAAAGTCAATGGTGCACTTGCCTGCACTCACAAAACAACCAAGAAGGAAATAAAGTGGGGTCAGTACAAGGATAACACGTACTGAGTAGGTATCATCGGCCAACAAAAAGAAAAACAATAATACTGGAATCAACATATAAAATCAACCACAATACTTTAAAAGGTTGGGTGATAATCAACAAGTACAAGAAACCATTGGCAATCAACACCCACGCAACACTTAGGGACTCAATCTCAACCATATCATTTGGGACCATAGGTTCTTCGCAAATTGAGTATATTAAACATGATTCAAGATTACTTCTATTTATTCATGATTGGTCGGAAGTGACACTCCGATACCCTACTACTACTGTCGAACGTGCACCCGATCCCCTCTAATACTAGTGTCAGGAATGTGACACCCAGATCCCCTAATACTAAGTTGTTCAGAACGTGACAACCGATCCACAATCTCATTTAATTTATTTCATCAAGTCTTCGTTACACCGAGGCGTCATCTTAACAGAGAGGATTCAAGATTAAGATTCACAGTTAGCAACATGCTAATCCACCAACAATTACACAATACAACATACAAAACCCAACAATCAAGCATATAGAAGACTTACAATACCACCCAATACATATCAATCGTATTAAGAGTTTACTATGATTAGCTAAACCAGAAACCTACCTCCAGCCGAAGCATGCGATCAAGCAAGTTACGTTTCAATGCTTTGCTTTCCTCGTTGCTTCTCCCTTTGCTCGCCGTATCCCTCTCTTCCTTGTCCTTTTTATTTGTCACTCCAATTCTTTCGCTTTTACCCTATTATCATATTAATCAATCTATAAAAGATGATAAAAGTACCACTATTTATTAAGTTACTCTTAACCCAAGTAAATAACTTATTAAAAACTACCATACTATTCAAAGTATGTCATGAATGGTCCAAAACCTACCCCTTAAAACTTTTATTTTAGCAGAAATCCGATCCAGTGAAGGTTACGACAATTGTGATGGGCCCGTCGCCGTGGTCTCTGACGGTACCCTCCTGCAGGTCCGTCCAACGTATATACAGCTTAAATTTAGTAGTAAAGGGTTTTGTGCGGTCCGTCGATCTAAGACGGTCCGTGCTGCAGCTCGTCGTGGAGTTTAGAATGTCGCTCCCAGTACTAGATTTTTAGAGTTGAAGTGTTTGGAAGGAGGCCCTAGACCGGTCCGTCGTGACCATGATGGTAGTCGCCTATCGGTCGACTTAGTAAGTGATTTTCAAAATAATTCTACTTGTCAACTGGCTAATCGGTTGTTAACAACTAATACCAATTTAACCCATCGTTATTCGTCCAGAACGAAACCGATAGAAACAAAAACAAGGGAGAGAAAGAGTACTAAAAATCTGGAAAAAAGAGTGTGGACATCTTCTTGCATATCAACATCATTTCCCAAGCGGACTCTTCAACGGGCCGATTCTTCCACTGAATCTTGATGTATGCATCTCCTTATCACAAACGTGCGGGCTGTCCTATTAAGGATAGCAACAGAATCCTCCTCATAAGACCAATTTTCTATCCAGAAGGACTGAATAGTCCCCATGGTATCTTTAGATTGGACACATTAAATATGGGTGCATCTGAGAGTCCTGGAGGCAATGCCAATTCCCAAGCCACCCTCCCCCACGCGCTTAGAACTCAAAATGGAACAATATACCTTGGGCTAAGCTACCTCGCCTTACTTACCAAACCACATCACCCTTTCATGGGCGAAACCTTAAGAAAGACTTGCTCACCCTCCATAAATCCAAGTAACTGACCTTTCATATGATATTCTTCTGCATGTTCTGAGATGCTAGAAGCTTCTCCTGAATGAAATTTAACTTATCCTAATGTTCCCTCATAAAGATCGGTACCCTGTGGTCTCACCTCAAAGGCATCAAACACCCAATGGGAGACCGTTACATTCCTCCCATAAGTCAAATGGGGCCATACAATACTGAGTGATAGCTATATGTATGAAAACTTGTTAAGGAAAGAGTTATTCCAATGACCACCGAAATCTATAACATGCACAAAGCATATCCTCCAACACTTGAATCGTTCGATAGATCTGAACAGCGAGTTATGAGGGTGAAATGCCAGTTAGAAGATCCAACCCCTAGACCTAATTCCAACATGCAAGGTTTTAAAAACATAGAAAGTAAACTGCGTACCTATATCTGATATGATGGGAAAGGGAACTCCTGCCAATCTAATGATTTTTGAGAATATAGAGTTTGACTAACTTCTCTGCATTGTAAGTCATCTTGACCGGGATGAGGTGAGCCCAGACTAGTTAACCTATCAGCAAATTACCAAGATGGCCATACTTACCAAAATGTCTGGGAAGACCAACTACAAAATCCCATGGCATTCTCTCTCACATCCATTCAGGATGGGCATTTCTAAGTTCCTCCGGGGCCTTTGGTGTTCATACTTTACCCTGTGACAATTCGGGGCATTGGGCAAAAAAAACTTAAGAAGTAACGGCTTCATACTACTCCACCAGAAATGTTGTTTAGGTCAAGATACATCATTGGTGCACCAGGATTGTATTAGAAGACCTTGAACTATGAGCCTCTGTGAATAGTGTCGAAATCAAATTATTCACACGGGGCAACACAAAAACCCTTCCTTGAGTCTAAAACGTCTTCTAATCAATTATTGGCCTCTTTAGCCTATACTCGTAAACCATATCCTCGAATTCGCGCGAAGCTCTCATCATTAAACTTTTTCCCGTAATCTTGTAAAAAAAGAATATCGTGCTCACACAACAGGGCAAAAAAAATCTCCCTTCTCCAAACGTCCAACATCATAAAGTCATTAGCAATAGTCTTAACCTCTCTAGCAATGGCGTTAGAAACCTACAATGAGCTAGACTTCCCATGCTACCTTGCATTCTACGTAGCATTGCCACAACATTAGTTTTTCCTTGGGTGATACTTAAGATAGTAATATCACAGGCCTTCAGTAGCTCCACACCTCCTCTGCTCAAATTCAAATCTTTCTATGAGTTAAAGACAACGGTAACTCGATGATCTGTATAGACCTTCACACTTAACCCCATATAGATAATGTCTCCATGGCCTTTAATGCAAACATACTTGCAGCCAACTACAAAAGGGTAGGATAGTGGCAGTGAAGTCGCACATGTAGTTTGCAGCGAAAATAATAGTCATCTCTCCTGCATTAGCACTGCACCAAAACCAGAATAAGATGTATCAAATCACACAAGAAATTCTTACCCCATGGAAAAAAGGAAGAATTGGGGCAGTGTCAACAAGGTTAGGTTCTGAAGTTTCTCAACATTCGTCCACAATACAAAGGAACATTCTTTGCTTTGTCAAATTCAGTTGGGAAGGCATAGAGAAGGAAATCCTTACAAATCGACGTAGTAGCAGCTAAGCCAACAGAGATCCTTACCTTGTAACCTTAGTAGGTCTTACCCAAAATCTTCATGCTTCAATTGGAAGGATCCACCATCAATTCATCCTTACAAACTACGTGCCCAAGAAGGACACTGAATCCAGCAAAAACTTAACTTGAGAATTTTTTTTTGCACCCCAATAAAGCTTTTCTCTATCAAACACTTCCCAATACATCTCAAATGCTCCTATATTCTTTCATGATATTTGAGGTAATCAGGTATATAATCAATAAATACGGATAACAAAGAGATTCCATATTGCTTTAAAATTACGTTTCATCAGGCATTAGAGCAGCGAGGGGCATCGTAATCCCCAAAAGACATTAAAAGAATTCGTGTAATGCCACATACCTGGTTCGAAAAGCAGTTCTTTGGCACTCTGCTGCCTCGTATTTCAATTTATTCTACGGATCTCAGGTCATTTTAGAGAAAATAAGCACCTTGGAAACTGACGAAAAAAATCATCATTCGCGGGAAAGGATACTTGTTCTTAATAGTCACCTTTTCTAATTGTATGTAGTCTATGCCACAAATCCGAAGGAGGCTACTAAGGTATTTGTCTCGCCATGGGCGGCCATTCGCTTCTTAATCCCTCTATTTGGCTCGCAGCCTCAAGGGAGATCGAACCCCGTGATCCTATGGCTACTGTACATCCCTCCCAAGGAGATCGCCCTTACCAAATGATCTGCCAGCCTAATTGGGTAACGAGGCGGATCTCCTTGGGAGGGATTTAGGATGTACAAAGGAGCCATAGGTCACGGGGTGGTGCGAATTCTCCCTTGACGGTCTGGAGCCAATAAGGGGGATTTACAGAGACGCGAATCCGGCCCCATGGCAGAAGAGAGAGGAGAGAGAACAATACCTGAGTAAACAGGAGCGCCCCAAGGGGACGGATGCACTTGGTCTAAACAACCTTTACCTAACAAATAATGAAGTTGGCCTTAACTCCCTTAACACAAGGCTGGAGCCATTCTATAAGGGGGATTGAAATGGGGAGAGAGAGTACCCTGGCTCCAGATCAATACAAAAAAAATCAATATCCCCATCCGGGGGCATACCAGGAAGGGTTGAAGGAAACACATCCCAGAACTCACGACTATCGATAACAGGAACTCAATCGAAGGTACATTGGAAGCGAGTATCATTCCTGAGAGTGCCAAGAGGCTAAACAACTTTTACTAAACCACATTTAGCACGAAGAAAAAGACAGAAAAGAGTAATTAGGATGGGGTTGGCAAATGTAGTCACCCTCCCACACTAGCGGATCTGTCCGGCTTGGACACAATGTCACAGTTTTAGCATGACAATCTAAGATTGAAAATTTGTTGGAAAGGCCAAAAACAAGTCATACCCAGAATTACATCCAAAATCAACCATGTCTGGGAAATTCAAATCACATAGGTATTGCTCCTACAAAAAACCACAAGGCAAGAGCCTATATACCCTTCTCAACTATAAAAAATCACCCACACGAGAGAGACACGAACAGGAATTGTCAAGCAACGCAATGTAATCAAGACTGTAGCAAATCAGGAAGAGACATATGATGAAAAATGTGGATTCCAGGATATAAAATAATATAAATCCATGAAAATCACAAAACCAAAAGATTACCTCTGATAACAACATCAGCAGATGTCTTTGCTTCAGACCTCCGGGGAGGAAGCACAAACAATGGGCCCTATCACATTGTATGTCATGCATCTATAATGTTGAAGAGTTGTGTTTGCCAGCAGTTCCAGCTTGTCGGCCACCCCGTTGTATTGGGTTGGTATGGGGACCACATTACGTGGCCACCAGTCATTCCAGGAATGAGTGGACTTATCACGGATGACCAACTCCTTACTCTGGTGAACTATGTCGGGGTCTGATCGTAACTCTGGGATGGGACAATACCTCCCAAATATGTCCGGAGTGCTCCCCACGATCAGACATACAATTCCTGGTGCGAGCAGCATAGGTCTTGTTTTGTGAGGTGTGAGTGAAAGCTCATGCCAGGGAACTAACCTCACAAAAAACAAGTAGTGAATGAAAGTTGAATGGTCTGTGATGGGGACCCCCAACTACGGGCCTATAGTGCAAGGAACGATAGGGTCTCTGGCTGGGTAATCCTCCTGACACCTCTCCTCTAGAGTTAGAACCACTAAATTTCGAACTCCCGTTACGGAACTTTTATCGTGTCGATCCGCGCCATGGTGAAGTGGCTCTTGGCTTAACCCCCTCTACTCTATACAAAGTCAAACCCTCCTGAAGGATTATGCTTACCTGCCAACGCATGCTAACATGTAGAGGCGGCCGGGGGATTGCAATCATGACGAGCTCACTCCTGTCACAAAACCACGTAATCCGCTCTGTTGTGGACTTAAGAAAAGCGAGTGACATATCCTGATAGTGCCAAATTTGGACTCAGAGTAGCAACAGACATCGCCACATTGCCTCTTGCTCTAGTGCACTTAGGAACGTCAATCTTCCGTCTTGTCCATCAATGTCACTGCGCGGTAATTATACCTCTATATAAATAGCCTAGAAAATGTCATTGCACAAGGTCATAGTGGTTCCTGTGCTGGTTGTTGACACTCACGTATACCTATTGAAACGGGACAGCCAACAGGCATTTTGAATTGCCACTGAAACCTGATAGGTCACAAACTCCAACCCGAAAACGTGGTCCTACTATGATCCTATCCTTAGTGTGGGTATGTTAGGTAGAAAGCTCATGACAATCAACCATGAAATATAGCATCAGGGCATCCACCTCAGATTTCAGTCCCCTTTAAGATGGATGGTAGAGTTGGGTTGGTTATTCAAATCACGAATTTAGTGAAAGAGATTCATGGTGGGTATCAATCGTGCATGTAGAACCCGGTAGTCAATCAAGGAGATGCGATACCTTGCCCTAATTCCAAAGGCATCACAATGCGGGATACCAACAGAGGCGGCCCGACGTGGGCTTTCGTATGTGGCAAATCTCACACTGAGTGATGAGGCACCTTGAGGGGGTTGAGCGTGGTTGATGAGATTATGTTAAAACTGGAGTTGTTATTGCGCTCTCTGATTAGAATTAATAGGAATAAAGACAGCATAAGATAGGTGCAAACAGTTACGAACCTGGTTAAATAATTCTAGGGGGGTGAGGTCTCTGTGGTGTCGGTCAGGTCATGATATTAATCCTGGCTCATTTAACCTCTTTAACCCCCTCTTATATACATTTAATGTCAGGTCGGTTGGATGTGTGCGAGGGAGTCAATGCCGATACTCACTAGTATGCAGACCAGGGTTGGTTAAGTATCCTCTCTACCTGCTAGAGGGGCGTCCTACTGGACCTCTACCCACTTGGTCCCAATGTATGGGTGGCTAAGAGCAACCTTGTCCTAACGGTGATGGGTGTCGGTGACACAAGTGATTGCTCTGCTAGTCTCTGAACATCTGCGAAATAGAGTGAGGATGTCAGATACTCAATTTGTATCAACTAGATAACCAATGGACCCAAGTAAATAGCGAAAGGAAGAGAAAAAAAATGGAGAGCAAAAAGTTTTCCTTAAATTCTGCCATAGTCATACTGAAAGGAATAAGGTAAAAGGGCGTAACATACCGTTCTACATAGACTCTACTAGACTCGTTCTTCTTTGGTGGAGACTCACGAACCCTAAGCTTTATACCAAGTTCTGTGACGACCCAAAACAAACCGGAGTGCACCCACACTTATCTGAATAGGTGAGCTGAACCAGAACAATCTAAACCCCAAATGTTGATCAGTAGAGAAATTTTTAATAGTAAATAAAATGCGGGGAAGACTAAATCTCATTAACAAATCAATTAAATAACTTTTAAAACTCACTTATTACGTTCGTAGTTAAAATCACATGTCCGCAAACTTCAAAGACTCAAGAGGGAAGAAGAGACATCCAGCACGAGCTAGGAATAAACTTCACCCTGAAATCGGAACGTACTGAAAAGGAACTGGCTAGAGTTGAGGATGAGTCGAATGTCAATTGGCTGCACGTGCCTTGCTACTCCACAAAACAACATAGTAAAGGAAATAAAGTAGGGGTTAGTACAAGAACACGTACTGAGTAGGTCTCATCGCCAACTCAAAAATATCAAGCAATTATACAGAATAATAATATAAAATCAACCACAATACTAAAATGGTGACAATCAACAAGTACAAGATACCATTGCAAAAACACCACGCACACCTATGAGGACTAAGCCTTACCACAATTACGCATTTCGGACAGAGGTTCTTGAAATTGAGTAGATGAACCTGAGTCTAGATTAATCCTCTTTATTCTTATAGTTGCTCGCATCGGACACTCCTCCCTAATAAATACGGGTCCGAGGTCGGAATGTTGCCACCCGATCCCCTAATTCTTCGTTGGGCGGACCGTGACACACGATTCCCCTAATTACTACGGTCGGAACGTTGACACGATACACTAAATCTCATAAATTTATTTCATCAAGTCGTCGTTATGTCCGAGGGCGTCATTCTTAACGAGAGGATTCAAGATTAAAGATTCTAACGGTATAAATATTCTTAATCCACCACAATACAAAATTACAAAATACAAATCCACAATCAAGCTTATAGAAGACTTACAATTACCACAATACATACAATCACTATTAAGAGTTTACTATGAAATAGCATAAAACAAAGCCTAAATCCACCCGAAGAATCGCGGCAAGAACGTACTTCTGAATGCCTTTGCCATTTCCTAGTCGCTTCTCCCGGGTTATGGCTTCGTCTCCCTATATTCCTGTTTCTTTGCTTTTTCCTCTCCAAATCTTTCTCTTTGCCGCTAATTATCATATAAGCATATTAAAAAGAAGTTAGAAAAGTAACCTACTATTTATTTCAAGGTTACCTCTTTTAACCCCCAAGTAAATAACTTATTAAACTTACACCACTAATTTCATAAAGTTTGTCATGAATGGTCAAAAACACCCCTTAAAAAATTTTAGCAAAAATCCGATCCAGTCGAGGTTATGCAACCTGTGATGGCCCGTCGTGTCTATGACGGTCCGTACTGCATGTCCGTCACAAAGTTCAGAGAGTTAAATTCAGTAAAGGGTTTTGTGACTGTCCGTCGTATCTACGACGGTCCGTGCTGCACCTCCGTTGCGGAGTTCAGAGACTCGCTCCCAGTACCCATATTTTTAGAGTTGAAGTGTTTTGGAACGGAGGCGACGGTCCATTGTGACCATGACGGTACGTCGCCTGATCCTTTGAACCAGTCAGTTATTTTCATAATAATTCTGCTGCTCGAACCGACTAAACAGGTTGTTACACTTTTGGAGTGTTACATTATCTCCCAACCCCCACCCCCACCCCCACCCCAGGAACATTCGTCCCAAAATGATGCTAAAAATCTTTAAAGGGAAAGGATAGACTCAATACTAGCATCCCAACAAACAACATTCAAAATGAACATGATTTAAAACTCAAATAAACAAAATAGTATGACACCTGCACAAAGTAACTCAAAACATCAATTACAACACATAAAAGCTCAAAACCATAGCACGAGGAATTTGCTTCTCAATAACAACATGGTCTCAACACAACATATAGAGTCACTTATGAAAAAATCTCTTTCAACACATATTGTAAATATCAATCTCATTTCATATAGGCAACAACATTGAGCAAAAGAGCATTTTTATATGAAACTTCTTATTACCAAAACTTTATCATGAATATGCGCATCTTTGCAAAAGAAAGTCAAATTTTAGTTATTCATTTTTTTCTATTATTAGTAGGAACAACTAACCTTATTAAAAAAAATATGACGGTAACAGGACTTTATGTCTTCCTTAACCTCCCATGTTTCTCCCTCTACTAAGTGATTCTTCCATAACACTTTTATTAAAGCCACCTCGTTGTTCCTCAACTTCTTCACTTGTGTATGAAGGATTTCAATTGGAATCTACTCATAGGAGACATTCTCTTCTACATATAGACCCTCAATAAGAATAATGGACTCGGGATCACCGATGCACTTCTTATGCATGGAGACATGGACCAAATAATGAACCTACGCCAATTCATTCGGTATTCTTAACTCATATGCAACCTAAACAACCCTTTGCAAAATTTCATTAAGGCCGACATAACAATGAATCAACTTCCCTTTCATTCCTAATCTCATCAACCCCTTCATGGGTTAACCTTTTTGATACACCTTATCAACTTCTTCAAGTTATAATTCCCTTATCGTATGGTCGGTGTAAGACATTTGTCGGCTATAGGCTGTTATTAACCGATTCCTTATCATGTGAACATTCTCCAAAGTCTTATAAATAAATTTAGGACAAAAGAGTGAAGACTCTCCCACTCTAAACCATCCAATACGAGATCTACATATTCTACTATACAAAGCTTCCAAAGGAGCCATAAATATAGTTGAATGGTTGAATGGTAACTATTGTTATATGATAACTCAAGAAAAGAAAAATGTTTATCCCAATTTCCCTTGACAATCAGTTTGGAGATAAAAAGTTGTTTTAACTTCACCTTTGTACCTAACCCTATTTGGAATGACGTCATAAACCTAGATGTGAATTGTTCACCCCTATACGATATGATGGATAATGGAATACCATTGAAACACATAATCTCATATATGATGATCCCTACATAATACTACGCCGAGTAAGTGGATATGGCTGGAATAAAATAGTGAATTTGGTCAACCTAACCACAAACACCGATATTGAGTTATCTTTTTTTTTTGTGTATGCAGCAATCCTACCTTAAAGTCCATATTAATATCTTCCCACTTCAAAGTGGGAAATTTTATTTATTGGAGTAAACCACTTGGATTTTGGTGTTCGGCTTTCACTTGTTAGCAATTTGGACATTTTGCAACAAAATACTTCTCTAAAGTTAAGATACGTCTTTGTAGAACCCGCATAAATGGAATATCGGGAACCATGAGTTTCCTCAAATTTCCTGGATACCCAAAGACACCATCCCCCTAAAGGACAATGTTTTATTAAGTTTACCAATAACCGAATTCCTTAAACTCCATCAATGGTTAATCAAGGTGTTTCTTAGATTTCACCTCAACCATAAAAGATGATTCAAATGTATTATGGACCATAAAACCACCATTTGGAGAATCTTCCAATCTAACTCCCAAACGAGCAAAACTATGATCATTTTTCACTAGGTCTTTCTTGCCTCCTTCTACATGAGACACACTACCCATGGTCATACGACTTATAGCCTCCGCAACTACATTAGCTTTTTCGGGCTGGTAGAGAACATTAACATTGTAATCTTTCAACAATTCCAACCATCTTTTTTGCTGTAGATTTATCAATTTTTCAGTAAAAAAATAAGGAAGACTCTTATGGTCGGTATACACATCAACATGCACACCATACAAATAATGTCTCCATATTTTCAAGGAAAATACCACGGTTGTTAACTCAAAATAATGAGTTGGATAATTCTTCTCATGCACCTTAAATTGCCTAGAAGCATAATCTACTAATTTCCAATATTGCATAAGGACACACACTGAGCACACTTCGTATGAATTATAATACACAATGAAGCCCTTGGAACCCTCTGGTAAAGTCAACACCAGAGCGGAGGTAAGCGCTCTTTCAAAATTTTAAAGCTTCGTTAACATGGTCTGACCACTAAAAATTCACATTCTTTAGGTCAAGGTAGCCAAGGGAGATGCAATGGACGCAAAAGCATCCACAAACCTCCTATGATACCCCCGCTAGAACAAAAAAGCTTCTAATGTCTGTTTGAGTAAATAGTGAACCTACCTTCCCTATATGGGAAGGGACACTCCTTATTACTAGTTCACTTGGTGCTAAGGTGGAGTCCATTTTTGAAATATAATTATATAATAATCGCTTAGTTTAGGCCATAGGAAAATAGCACCTTATACCTTATATAGTCATAATCATTATAGAAATAGGAATTGCATGAGACACCATTCATTACAACCCTCATATGTGAGATTAGCAGATTAACATCATTATATCATAGTAAGTCACATAGTTACTTCATAACAAACCTTATATAATTACATATTAATAATAATCTCACAATTACATAATCAAGACATTTCAATTTCATCATCATACCACACCTACTTAATCAAATTGCAAGACATACTTTTATTGAACTTTATCACCAAGTACAAGCCATCATAAATGTAGTAAAGGTTTGGTATATGAAGATTTACCTAATCTCCGTGAAGAGCCATCATCATTGTATTATAAGCTAATAATTCAATTTCATACAATAATAGGTGTAATAGCATCATTCAATGGTAATTAAAATAATAATAAAGTCAATTTAATCACTACAACTCAATTCAACTCTAGTTCAAAACCTAGGGTTGGGGACTTGAGCCCATTTCATGATCTATCAAAAAACTAATTGAATCATAATACAACACAAACTTATTATAAAAACCAAAAGAAACCATAGACAATACAATCTAGAAGATGAAATTCGTATTCTAGAAGAAACCGATATGAAGTCATCTTTTTGAAAACCAATTTTGGATAAACCATTTTGGAATAGGAATCCCAAAGGTGAAAGGATCCAAAACCTTGTTATTTCTTGAATATTTCTGGATAAAAGTAATTTTCTTTCTTCCCTAAAGACGTTAATCTAGCATTTTAATGTAGTTCCTTTTGGGGAGAGAGAAAGTAGAGAGAAGAAAGAGTAATTGGGATTTTGGAATTGAGAGGTGTCAAGTTGTGTTTAGACTATGGGTAGGTTATATAGGAAATTAACTAAACTAATTATCAAACTCATAAAATAAATAACATATTAAATGACCCAACTAAAACGCACCAGCGAGTTTATAGAACTTACCTACGGACCCCGACCTACGGATCATTGGTCAGTCGACGGTGCCTTGGACCAACCGTACTACACAACCGCCATTTTGGTCAGATATTTTCACAATGGATTTTTGGAAAAATTCATAAGTGACTATTGATGGAGGAAATCGATGCCGTACTAATTGGACTTCGTGACTGCACCTCGTCGATGGCTACTATCCCATGAAAACTTTTAGTCAAATTAGAAGGTTCCTCCTCAATGACCCCTTTGTTTGTCCTTGGGGAGTCATTCCTAGACATTTCGACCGTAAACAAACTTTAATAAATGTTACACATCTTCCAACCTAATCTCATGAAATTTTGACTCTTAAAACCCTATCAAATAGATTAAGGCACACTAGAACCTGTTGCACTCGTCTCCGAGCGTCATGGATGTTCCCTGATGTTTTTACCTTAAAACTTCTTAAATGACTTTTATTCACTATAATTGACATTAAAACATTTTTATAAACCTTAGATACTAATGTGAGACTCTAGATTAGGTCTTAAACTTTCGGAGTGTTAGAGACACCCCACTTGTTTGGTTCATGATCCACTAGTGCGGGGTTATTTGCTCGGGGTGCTAGTGCAGACTCTGTACTTGTAAACTCATCAAACGAGTCTTGGTGATCATGGACCTCCGGTGTAGTGTCTTCCTCATGCAAGGACCCGAATGCAGTTTTCGATTTGACTCAGAGGATTGGGTCGACCCTTAATCAGAGACGTACACGGATGTTGATCCACCTTCAGAAGAAGAGGCAGCCCCGGACTATAGACCAGTCAGAATGCGCTCCTCATCTCACTGGGAGGCAGTGACTACGCCGGAAGTCACATTATGGGGGGGGGGGGGGGGAGGTACCCATAGTTACTCTAGATGTTGTAGTTGGTATTGTGTTAACCTGGTTGCACATAAGTTGGGTCTTGTTTGTTATAGAAATATATGATCATCTGACGAGATGGGGAAACTATCACTGAATTTCCCCTCCTAGGCATAGATGATGTTCTTCTTGGGATCCATTTGTACCTTTTAAGCAATTGATAGTATAAAATACATAGCTACACCCCCTAAACACGATGGAAAACAGAAAGCAAAAAAAAAATTCAGTTTTGCAGTTTCACATCGATGGGATACATTGATATTCTTTTAGATGATTGACAGTCCGTAGATATTAGCCGTCGTTCAAAACTTAGACTTATTCTTGGATGAGTTTTAAAAGAAATGCTCTAAAGGAAACAACGTACGTGAAGAACAGTTTGTCGATCCATCGACGGACCGTAGACACTAAAGTCATCTGACACATAGTTTTATTCTAAAATGTTATTTATATATGGGAGTGATGGGAATTGATGGAGTGTTATACAGACCATCTGACACTTGCATTTATAATTGACACCATTTTTAGGGGATCCTAGTTCAACGGACCCCATGGATGAATCGATACGTCCATGACGGGGGTCTCCATAATTTAGCTTTTAGACATATTTAATGTAAACAATACAGGCTAGGGAACCATACCAAACGCGCGTGACCTCTCAGAGGTTGAAGACAATACTGATATCCGTAATCATACATTGTATAGGTAATTTTGCGAAAATTTAAAACTTTGTTTTATTTGACAGTATACATAGACTTGCATTTTATATAACATTCAGTTACAACAATCATATAATAAAAGATATTCAAATGTAAGGAACTATTCTATATTGCATTAATATAACAAGTTGCTAGAATTTGCCACCAATACGAAACGTACCAAAACTAAGTACGAAGAAATGCAAGGTGGGCATTATCCACTAGGCTCAGCCTATCTATTAATCTAGAAATATATTTGTTGTAACCATCAAAGAGCTGACCACAGATGGGCTCCGTAGGATCTATATCGGCCTCGAACTTCGACGTAGCACCCTCAACAAGATGACTCCTCCACAATACATTTAGCGTGGCAACCTCCTTGTTTCTCAGCCGCTTCACCTGTCTATTTAGAATCTCATCATGTATCTCCTCATAGGACAAGTCTTTATCAAACCCCAAACCTTCAAAAAATAAAGACAATGTTGCATCACCCAGGCACTTATTCAACATGCACATGAAAGACTGGACGAACATAAGCTAGCTCCGCAGGCAATTCCAGCTCATAGGCAACCTTACCCACATGTTGTAGGACCTCATATGGCCCAACATACCTCGGGCTCAACTTCCCCTTCCTGCCAAACCTCATCACCCCTTTCAGAGGTGATAACTTTAAATAGACCTGTTCACCAACATCAAACTCTAATGGCCGCTTCCTTTTATCCGCATATAACTTCTGCCGAATGTAGACAGTAGACAAAAGGGTCGAAAAGCAATCTGATCTTACCAAGGCCAATGGAATTATATCTAGACCCAAAATGGATAACTCTCCAACCTCGAATCACCCAATGTGCGAGACAAAAACTCCTTACCATTACAAGTGCATCAAACGGGTCCATTCCCAAGGTGGAGTTGATACAAGTTATTATACAAAAACTCTACAAGAGGAAAATGGTCGTCCAACTACCTCAGAAGTCAATCAGCACTCCCTCAACATGTCATCCAATGTCTGAATGGTGCTCTCATCCTGCCCATTAGTCTGAGGATGAAAGGCAGTAATAAGCTTTGCCTGCGATCCTGAACTCTTCTGGAAAGATCTCCAGTAATGCAAAGTGAACTGATCTCCTCTATCTTAAATGATAGACGAAGGAATCCCACTAAATCTCAAAATCTTATCAACGTAGAGTCTGACATAATCCTCGTCTCTATTAGTAGACTTCACAGGGATAAAGTGGGCAGACTTAGTCATTTTGTCCACAATAACACATATGGAGTCATGATGCCTCCTAGTGTTCGGAAGACCAACCACGAATTCAAAGAATGCACTCCAAATTCCATGTAGATGACTGATAATCTGAGTCAAAACTATGGCTTAAGTGCTCTGCCTAACTGCTCAAAATTAGGAAGATTTAGACCACATAACTCGGCAATGTCCTCTTCATGCCATACCACAAATAGATATGCTCTATAAATTAATGCTTATCGTGGTGGAAACGGAAGGTATGGATATAGGGAAACCATGGGGCATTGCATAATCCTGGTTGCAAATCATCCCTTCGGACAAACAGCATCGGTTCCTCTCCTAGTACAAGTATATCTTGGACCCCCATGGGATAACACTCATTCATCTTTGTCAATAATGAGGTCCTTCAGCTTCCATCAAACACGGATCAAGACTTGCTGACCCTACTTGATTCATAACTACCAAGGATGAATCAGAATAGGATGGACCGACACACCGCCCACACCCCCCCCCCCCCACTATTAGATAAAACAAACCGCACACCCAGTCTAGCCAAGTTTGTTGTACAATTTCACCAAAATCTTTTCTGATCCTAACCGCTGGGCTATATCCCCATGCTCATTCCTACTCAAAATATCCGCTAAAAACATTGTCTTACATATAAGCCGTAGTGGACATCATGTCATAGTCTTTTCAAACATCTCCAACCATCTCCGCCTTGACGTTAGATTTAACTCCTTCTGTGTAAAAATGAATGGAGACTTCTTGTGGTTGTGATAACATACCAGCACGCCACAGGTAGTGCTCGCCACAACTTTGTAGTGTCAACACACCCCTGCAACTCTAAGTCCTGAGCTCGGAATAGTTCTGTCATGAACCTTGATTTTTCCGGTGCATGGCTATCACCTTTACCTCCCGTATAGAAACAACCCAAACAACCCTTATAAGCCATCACCCATATACAGGGAATTCTTACCACACTTACGAAAGCACCGATTTGCTACAAGTGAGTTAGCCTTGATTCTTTTGGAGGATTCTTTTCACAATCTCCTACAATAAACATACGTTTCAACCGTTGTCAAGGCGGTGAGTGGGGCGGCAATGAAAGAAAAACCCTCCACAACATGCAATAGTAACCAGTCAATCCCTAGAATCTATGGATATATGTGGGAGTAAGAGGTTTTGGCAAGTTCTTTACATTTTGAGTCTTCCTGGGATCTACCTTCACACCTTTGCCGGACACTTCATGACCCACGAAGGTTACTGATCTCAGCGAATATTCACATTGTGATAATTGTGGCAGCAAACACTGATGTTGGTATAAGTATCTGCATGATAGTTTAAAGTTTCATACTCTTCTTGTTCTTATTTAATAGATGAGACTGTCTTCAATGCATACTATGACTAAGGATCACTGGTTTCACGGAATATTCTGTTCATGAGGTCAATCAATGCCAAAGCAAGTGCATTAGTGATTACAATGACCTTGCACTAGGATATGATGTGACCATAACGAGAACCATAGGCTGTTATTTGCGATATATTCACTTCCTTAATCTAAGCAGATGGTACCTAACGAAGATTCAATCTTTGAGAAGTAACTATGACCTTGAGTCTGTCAAAACAAATATTTTATTCTGGGAGAGAACCTTTCTAATACGACATTGTTGCAGATGCGCGAAGATCGAGAAGTTATAACGGGATCCAGCTTTTTTCACAAACAACACTGGGGCGCCCCAAGAGGATATGCTTGGGTGAATGAAACCCGTATTAGTGAGAAGTTTTAATTGCAGCTTCAACTCTTTGAGTTCAGTTGGAGACATTCTGTAAGGAGGAATTGAAATTGGTTTAGTATCGGGTTCTAAGTCGATACCAAAGTCAATCTCTCTAGGGGGAGGAACTCTAGGAAAATCATCAGGAAATGCATCTTGAAACTACCTCACTACAGGCACTGAGTCTATGGAAGGAATCTCATGATCTAAATCATTAAAACTCACAAGATCACACAATAACCCCTTGAAAATAATTATATTGGCCTTAAAGCTCTTAATATACAGATTAAGACGACTCAAATTGTACCCCTCCCAAACCAGCTCTTTTGTATTAGGGAAACGAAACCTCAAAACCCTACTAAGACGATCCATACAAGCATATAAACTATTGAACCAGTCCATGCCAAGAATAACATCAAAATCAAGCATAGGTAATTCAACCAAGTCTTCACACATAGTCTTACCGCATACAACTATTGGGAAATCCTTGTATACCCTATCAGTCCTTACATTTTCTCCTAAAGGTATACAAACCACTATAGGATCATGCAAAACTTCAGGAAATATTTCAATAGTGAGAGCAAGCAAAGGAGTTACAAAGGAAACCGTAGACCCAGGATCAAGTAAAGAATAAATACAGGTTGAGAATACTTGCAGCATACTTGTGACCACATCAGCGAACTTCTCCTACTCCTCCCTACCTTTTAGGGCGTAGAACCTATTCCTCATAGGAGGCTCGGCTGCTACTGTACCCAGTGGGTTAGGCCTAGCCTGTGCATTACTTCCATCCTGACCCCTGTTATGCGCGCAGTACCTTACCATATGTCCACTCTTACCGCATCCGACACAAGAATTAGTGCCTAGTCTGCACAGTACGCAGTGTGCACAGCCACACTTAGCAGAGTCCTTTTTGGGACGCTGCACACTATCTCCATTACATTCTTGGGCTTGGTTGTGCCTCATCTATAAGTTAGAGTTGCCAAAACCCTATTTCCCTTTTTTGAATCTGGTTGTTCACGAACACCGAAGTTGTTCTTGTTTTCTCCATTTGTAGGACCTACTTGATCAGAATGCTTAGGCCTCCTAGCATCAAAAACGTCCCTCCTCTTCCGGTTTTCCTCTACCTATTGTACATGCACCATCATCCTAGAGAGGTCCATGTTACGTGGATCATCGTACACCGACACTCCTCCAGATCTCCCGTGATCCCTGTGAGAAACCCTCTCATCTCATTTCTTCTTTTATGACACAAGGAAAGTGACATACTTGGACAACTTAACGAATTTCAGGGAACACTCCTTGACTGTCATCAATCATTGCCTCACGTTGATGAATTCATCAACCTTAGATCCTCTCATATCCTTGGGGAATAATCTCTGCATAAAAGCTGTCTTAAATAGCTCCCAAGTGACCGGAACTCCGCCCAATGCACGTCTATCTTTTCACGTCTTGCACCATGTCTGTGAAACATCCTTTAGATGATAGGAAGCCATCTAAGCCTTCTAAGTATCTTTGGCCCCCATGTTAACCAAAATATTGTGGACCTCATCAAACTCTTGGGATCCTATGATATTTTGGACACTGTGAAGGTATGAGGATTCATCATTGTGATGTCTCGAAGCCTTTCAGTCGTGCTACGCACTGGTGGGTTCTCCCCCTCAATTATATTGGTTGGCAGCCTACATAGTGATTGCATGTGCAATCTGTGCTAGATATGCCCGCACCTACGCATCAGTCAAAATCTAAAATGAAGTGGGAAATGAAATACTAGTGGAACATGCTCCACTAGCTAAGTCCTACATTTAAGCTACATAATAACAGTAGACAAACGCGAAAGAATGAGGTCCTACCAAGTCGGGATGAAAAATCCCCATCCAGATAGTTGTAACGTTGTACCGTACGATCTATCATGCACATGCGCCTGCACCTAAAAATAGATAAATGTATGGAATCAGTACATACATGTACTAAGTATGGGTATATGCAAGTACACACCAAGGATATGCATGAGAAATAATAGCTCTTTCCTAACAATATGATTTATAGAAAGTGAAGTCAGGGGACTTGCCAAATTTTGATTGGGAATGTCAATGGACCTGCTGAATTCGGATTTGGAAAGTCATTCCACGAGTGTAACATGCATCATTAAACTTATCATTTTGCAAACATCACAAAACATATTTCACATATCATACCACGTACTTCATATCATTTTTTCATATGCCATGAGACCTTGGGGTCACGGACATGATGTTAGGACTTCCAAAAATTAGGGCTGAACATAAGGGACCTCAACTAGGGAGCCTTCTTTAACAAACTCTAAGTCTACTTAATAACGTACTTCATTTTCAATTATTTCATATTCTAGTTCCATCACCAGTCATACCTAGGATGTAATTTAAGACTCTCATCGGTTTTTCTGTGCAATGACAAAGAATAACCTAGCGTCAATACTATGTCTAGCCCACCACTTGATTATCCAATCCTTAAACCTTTGGTAACGTTCATTTCATCATGTGCATTGAGGCTGGCCTCAATCATTCTTTGGGAACTTTGACTTTAATCGACATAGATCATGTGAGCATCATGAATTTTAGTGTCTCCCGCACAGCGAAAAGAGGTGGGATCACGGAGACTAGAGGATATATGGAGACCCATACCCGGCATGGCGGACAATCTCATCTCATGACAGTTACGTGATCCTCTACCCTTCGTGAAATAAGGCATCACAACTCATAATTATCCTATCGGTGCTCTGCATAAAGTTCTAATACATTCAACTCATACATCATAGAAGTTCTTTTCTAGCATGAAGACATCATAGATCATTTGATGATTTCTCATCTCATCATTAATATTAAACATGCATTAACTTCAATACATTCATTGGAGTGTTCACAGAGACTGATCTCTTCATTAACTTTACACTCACATGGTGAGTACGTTTTGGTAACATTTACTTAGACTCATTTAAGATTGCTCTCATCTTTAACATTAGACTCTTATCATGTTGTCACCCACATTAATTAACTTTAGAACATTTTCTGTTCATAATTACTCACCCTTTTACATAAATGTTCATTTCATCATATGCCAATGCACTTGGCCATTTGGTGTGTTTCCATCCTAATGACCCCTTACAGGTTTAACTTCATTTCATCAACAACATCTTAGGTTGACTACTTTTAAAATATGCTAGGATATTATACAACACATACATCATGAGGCTTTCATTATAGTTTTTCTAAGTTATTCATGTTTACCAAAGATGTGAGGGTGGCTTCAAGACCTATGCATCTTGTAAAGATATGCCAAAAGATGACTTTGATTCTTTAGACGGTAGCATTCATAATAATTCTACGTACTATGACTATATGCGATACGAATGCGGTAAGTTGAAACCCAACTTTGAATACCTTGACAACAAACTTATTTAATTTCTTTCACTGAATTTTTATTACATTTCAAACTTGGGGAACCCTATTTTCAAAATCCCATCATAACATTATTATCCTCTTGTTTCCTCCCCCTCACTTCAACCTTAGGCGTTTTAAGCATTAGAGATCCAGGATTGAACCCCCATAGGCAATGTTCATTTTAGTTCTGCTTTTTCTAAGTTTCTTATTTTGGCCAAGAGGAGGTGGTGTACGAATACCAATCACTCTATTATTACTATTTTCTTATTTTCTATCTTTGTCTCCTCCTTCAGCCCAAGAGGGACTCGGCTTGTTGGTGGTAGCGTTCGAATCCCACTCCTCCCATCTTTTGTATTTAATTTTAAAGTTCCTTTTACTATCTTGTTTGTCGAGAGGTTATGGATTCGAATCACCACACCTATTTTTTTTTCCGCTTCAGTTTGTGAGGTCTTGTTCAATCCCCACTAACCTAGATGTTCCACATTTATTTTTTTTAAAAAAAACTTCTAAAAATTCATATATTGTGGGACGAAATCCTTTCACCAGTGTTTGAAAGTTTATTAATTTTCTAGCCTGTATTTAACAACATAACGTTCGTTTGTGGTATTTCCACAATTTGTTAACGCGGGTTTTTTAGGTGTATAGTCGTTGTTGTTTTAGCTTAGATTTTCCACTTAATATATGCCCCTTACACTTCATTTTAAACATCACAATTTACCACACCATATGCACCAATAATAAAATGATACAACAAGCCATTTTAACGACTTCAACATGGAGAAACAACAATAAACATTTTAACACATTATTACCACCATCATTTTATGTTGATGTCATTGAACATGCTTTTAATATGGTCAAAAAAAAAATCAGCAAAGAAACATCATCTTTCACCACTTGATACCAGAAACCTTACCAAAACATCATTCATACCTAATTAGAGTAAAATCGGAAGGAGACTAAGGGGACAAGGAATTCACACAAAATGGGAAAAAACCCTAGTTTCATCGTTTATTTTGTATAAAAGATTTCACTTGGAGAAAGTATTCCAAGAGTGAAAACCGGTACCTGGTTGTAGATTTTCACACTTTCAAAGTGCTACCCAAATCCTCCACTAAACCTTCAAGACAATCCCATTGAGAAGTTTATGTAAAATTTTATTCTTACGTTAGCTTGTGTTGTATCTTATTATTTGTAAGTTCTTTGAGTGTAGAGAGCTTTTGATTTTTTTCTAAATTTTTTTTCTGTTTTTGCAACAAAGAAATCAAAAAGAAATGAGGAGAGAGGAGAGAGAGGGAGAGGGAGCGAGAGAAGAGGAGGTTTAGGTGTGTGAGAGAGTTTGTGTTAGATAGTGCCCCAAAAAAAAACTTGATAGGTGGCAAGGAAACTTAGTATTTAAAATTAATAATTAATACTAATAGCTAAACATCTGATTTCCCTTTAATCAGATATTAATAATATTATAATTAATAAATTACATTTACCACTTAAATAAAAATAATTTAATTCATCTCCACGTAGGTCGACCTCGGGTAGAGCAGACGGACTCTTAGAGCCTGATTGTAGGCACTCTTTCCCACAATACCACTCCACCTTATTGAATTAAATAATTAAATATATAAGAAGGGGAATGACAATATTAATCTTAGCCTGGTAAAGATCATTTTAACCTCTAGACCTCTTAAACATAAGATTCCCCTTTTCCTTAGTCTGGTAAAGACTCATCCGGGTGAAATCTTTATAGGGGCACCACATGGCTGGACCTAACCTTTCCTAGCCAAACTAACTCCCCAAGTAAGTTTTCTTGGTTGTTGCAAGTATTAAGAGGCTTGGTTCTACGCACATCAATCTGTGTAAACCCGGTTTAATCGTAGGCATTCTAGACACATTCAGAATTACTTATCTTATACATTTTATGCTTTTTACACCTAGTGTTATTACTTGACTCTAGTTCATCTCTTGATTATCCTATCCAAACATCTTTGGTATCATTCATTTCATTGTGTGCATTACATTAGGCTAGCTTAATTAATTATTTGGGAACATTAACTTTAACCGACATAGATCATGTGAGCTTCATGAAATTTATTGTCTACCCCACACAAAAAAAAGGTGGAGTCACTCGCAAAAGTGAAACCAAAACATGCTAGGGTATATAGAGAAATGAACCCTGCTAGAACCTTATGTTGGCAGCATAGGTTCAAATACTAGGAGATATAAGGAGACCCATACCCGCCTAAATAGACAGTCTCCATCTAATTAAGTTACAATAACATCTGGCCTTTCCGGAAGAAAGAAGAAAATCGTCTGACTATAGCTAGCCTATCGGTGCTCGTTAAAAATTCCATCAATTTCTCTCACACATCATAGGAAGCTGCTTTCTAGCATGAGGAAAATACTGGTATTAGATCATTTCTCATCTCATCATTTAGTATTAAGTGTGCATAATATCGATACATTCATTAGATGTTCCTTAGAGATTGGTCTCCTCTATAGTTTTATATTCATAGGAGAGTACGGTTCTTTGGTAAACACTTATTAGGCTCATTTGAGATTGATCTCATCTGTCAATTAGTCTTCTATCATGTTATCCCCATATGCATTAACTTTTAGCAAAAACTAGCTCTTCATTAATTACTCACTCAACGGTGCACATGTTTCTTTTCCTCAATTTGCAATGCAACGGTCCTTTAAGTGGGTTTCATCACTCTTACTTAACCTCCTGGGTCAATCAATTCATCTTCTACATCTTAGCTTTCAAGTATTGTAGAAATACAGTGGTCTAATTGCGTCGATACGTACAAGCGATAAGACTGTTTCATTAATTCGTCACTGCTGAATTATACTACGGAAGATTAGGTTTCACAGACTTATGCATTTTGGTATTGTTGCAAACCTGGTCTCGAGTGATTACTATAGGCGGCACATTCATTACTGATTTTTCACGTAACCACTCGAGTGTCAATACGACGTACTTCTAACCCCGCTACACGGACCCCGATTTACAATTACCCCTAAGAGAAACAATAGTCATATATTGAATTTTACATTCTAAGACTTTTTGACCTAGGGGTACATGACTGGTCGAAGGCCTCAGACACATGGAAAACCAATATGAACACGTAAGGCAGAATTCAGTTCATAGTTTAAATTCATCTGACAAAACCCTTACACACTTGGCACACAGTTTCACATTGGGACCAACCCCCTCTAAATCCCGACCGGGCTCTCAACTACTTCTATTGCCCCCCCCAATCCGAACCCCCCACCATTTCATATTTAATAAATTTCTGTAAAACGACCCCCAACACCTTTACACCTCATCAAATTTCTATTTCCCGTACTATGATCGTCATAAGATTTACTGCTAGTAGGTTGTTTGTAAACAATTCCTATAATCAATCGCAATACGTCTCCCCCCCCAATAGTCGTATAATTAAATGACATGCCCAAAAGTTACATGACACCCTCCACACACCCCATTCAAACAAGTAGCCAACTAGGAGACCTACATCTTAAGCTACCATAGAAGGCTTCATAATGAGCCATGTATATGGATAAATGGATGGAAACATATCTTGTACGCAAACTCCAAACAAAGGGCAATTATTGTCCAATTTCCCTTGATATCAATCTAGTACAAGCCTAAGAATATTACAAAGCGTCCGTATTAATACCTTAAATGTACGTTCCACTTTCATGATTCGTTTAGGGATGACACCAACCAGGTGCTTTAACTTACTTGGGTACCCAAAACACCTTCTTGGAATGACCCTCCAAAAACCGAGAGTTTAATTGTGCCCCCGATCAACCAAATATATAATGGATAACAGAATATTGTGCGACAACACAATCTTCAGATATGCGATCCTAGCATAATCCTCAGTCGAATAGGTAGACTTGACGGGAATGAAATGAGCGCATTTAGTCAACCTATCCATAACCACCCATATAGAGTCATTGATTTTGTGTCTGAGGGAATCATACCATAAAATCCATGTTGTTGTCTTCCCACTTCAAAGTAGGAACTTAGATTTCTTGTAGTATACCATACAACATTTGGTGTTCAACTTTCACCTGTTGGCAATTTGGACACTTATCAACAAACTCCTTTATGTTCTTTTTCAAACCTTCCCACCAAAATATTTCACTAAGGTTATGGTACATTTTTGTTTAACCAAGGTGAATGGAGTAACACGACCCATGATCTTCCTCAAGGATGCGGTTTCTCAATCCATCTACATTGGGAACACACAACCTTCCTCGATACCTCATAACACCATCCCCCCCCCAAGCAGAACCGATTTCTTCAAATCCATCAATTATTGATAAAGGTGTTGTTTGGACTTCACCTTCAAATCGTAAAAGAGAGTAGGAGTTATGATGACAATAAAACCACATTCAAAAACAGCAATCTTCAAACCTCACCCCCCATTAGAAAAACCTATGAGGAGATTTTCATAGGATTTTTTTGGCATTCCCACACGAGGACCACCCTTACCTATGGTTATCGCGCCAAACTAGGGCCCACAACACAATTGTCCTAGTCGGGGTGATATAAAACACTCATGTCATAATCTTTCATCAGTTCAAACCACCTTGTCTATCGGAGGTTCAACTGTTTTTGAGTAAATACATATTGGAGATTCTTATGGTCGGTATACAAATCAATATAAAAACCATACAAGTATTTCTTCCATATTTTAAAACAAAATTCTACGGCCAATAATTAGAGATTATGTGTAGGATGGTTTCTCTCATTCACCTTAAGTTGCCTAGAAGCATAGGTTACCACTTTCGCATATTGCATAAGCACACACCCTAAACCCACTTTGTATGCATCACAATATACAACAAAGCCCTTTGTACCCTACGGTAAAGTAAACACCGAAGCGGAAGTAAGCCTATCTTTCAAGATTTAGAAGTTTCTCTCACATGACTTTGACCAATCATAATTCTTATTCTTTTGGGTCAAAGTAGTCAAGAGAGATACAATGGACGCAAGACCATCCACAAACCTCTGATAATATCCTTCTAGAACCAAGAAACACCTAGTTTCAATTAAAGTCAATAAGCTAAAGAAGATACCTGTCTCTATGAACACTCTAACAAAAGTATTGAGATTAATGTATACTTAGTACTAATGATGAGATTAGAAATCATCTATTGAGATATGATTTCCTCATACTAAAATCCATCTTCCATGACGTATAATTTGAATGTAATGGATCTTTATACTCAGCACTGAGAGGCTAGCTATGAGCGGTGATGCCTTCTTTCAAGAAGGGTGGAGGTTCACGTAACTCTCATAATATGAGACTTTCCGGCATGATGGTTATAGGTTTCCTTATATGTCTTATCCTTTGAACCTATATTTCCAATATAGGGATCTAAAAGGGTTCGAATCCCTATATATGTTAGCATGTTTGGGTCACTTTGGCCACTGATTCCACCTCTTTTCGGTATGGGGAAGACACTGTATTTAATGATGTTGACATGATCGATGTCGGTTAAGGTTAAATTTCCCAAAGAAAGAATGAGTCCAGCCTAAAAGTATGAAAGATAATGAAATGAACAATACAGAAGTTTGTGCAAGACAATAAGTTTGTGAAATCAGATTCAAGTAATGACATTAGGTCATTCTTGGTCATTGCAATTCATGATCCCGATGAGAGTCTTAAACTTCATCCTAGTTATAACTGTGTTTACATCAGCCTACGAATGAATGAAATGAATAATTTGAAGTCCGGCCATGAATGAATAAGCAAACTTTTGTGTTGCTAAAGAAGGCCTCGGGTTAATGTCCCGTATCTGGGACCCTCACTTGAGATTTGTCTTAAGTTACATCACGATTCCAAAGTTCTCGTGTATATGAAATGTATATTATATAAAACATGAAAGTATGAACAAATGGCTCATGGTCAAACTGAGAATTTCTTTATCAAAAGGTAATGAATATATAGTGTGAAGAATGACTTCACTATAAGCTTGAAGAAATCATCCTTACTACTTGGATTACATAAATTATTCATGTGGATATGGGACTACCAATGAATCATTGCACTGTAGTAAAGCATAGGATCAAAGAAATGAACTACACAAACAACTAGCAGAAAAAAGACTGAAAAAATAAAAACTAAGGTGGTGGAAATAGTAAAGTATGAATAGATGTCCAAGTTTCTAAACAGGTTAATAAAAAAGGATGGGCATATCCAAATAAAGATTGGGCTTATAAATACATTCATACCCAATTTAAGCGTGTGAATGAAATTTTATCTTGTAAGTGAAGGTAGTCAATAATGGATCATGTAAAAATCAACTAAGACAGAATGGTCATAGCCAATAAATATTTTCATATAATATAAATAATACCCAAAGGGAAATAAGAATGAAGAATCTAAAGTAAGTATCCAAAATCATCTCTTCGTCTGTGAATTGCGTAATCCAATTATTGTAGGTATGGGATTTGCATGAACCATTTCACTTGTCAGTGAAACATTAAGATTGAAGGATATCATTGAAAGTAATAACAGGAAAGAAGAAAAATATACAATGAAAAATAATCTAAGTGTCAAAAATAGGGATCCGAGTTGTGCTATAATTTCAAATTTTTTCGATCGGAGTTGTGCTAAAAATTATGGGATGATACTAATGTTTTTTAATCATCAACAAAATGAGTGTGTTGCTTGGAAGATTAAAAAACATTTCAATTTATACCAACAATTCACTCTATCTAACGATTACGGAAAGTCTAGTCAGCAGGCTTTCCAGAAATAACATGTTGTGAGGAAGAACTTTCTGTGATCATGCATAGCCTTATGTGTATGTTTGCATACACCCATACTTAGTACAATTGGTGTACTAAACCCTACTATTAACTATTTTGTAGATGCAGGTTAAGGGACAGATTGACGACTCTTGCAACGATTTGGACATACGCGTTTCTCAAAACCATTTGGTATGTCCTTAATTTCGAGGATGTTATAGTTTTAGTCTAGCCTTAGTTTAGACAAAAATAGTGGATTTTGTCCATAGCGTTTCTTTTGTCCTTTCATTTCGAAGCTTTGTAATAAGGTCGTGTTTGGCAAACTATTTATTTTATATTCATCTTTAGTTTTGAATTTATTTTTTATGTAAGATGGTGGTTCTCCTATGTTGAGCTTAGTATATGTCATATCTAGTTAATAATTATATGAAGTCTATGTATACTTCATACATATAAAAAGTTTTAAATTTTCGCAAATTTAACTATATGAATGTGATGAATGCAAGATGAGGCTTGTATGCAACCTATGAGAGGTTAATGACGCCGGTTGCGAACTGGATTCCAAAATTTGGGTAGTGACAGCCATTGTCGTGTTTGATTATAACTAGGCTTTGAGAAGAAAATAAATGCAGCAGTAAAAAAGTTCATGACTTTGTTTAGAGGCTCACTAGATGAACTTGGACTTGAAACACTAATCTTAGCCTAAAATAATGTACTGAAACTAATATAGAAGTGTTAGAGTCAAAATGTTAGGAAACGACCATGACGTCCGAAGAATTGTGAAATGTGTGCTAGTGTACATTGGCATGTTTCATGGAGTTTTAGGAATTGGAATTTAGTGAAACTTGGTGAAAATGTGTCAAATATGTAGAAGAGAGAGTTTAGGGTTGAAACATATCGATAGGACTCCCCAAGGACCAACCTATGGGTCCATGGAGAGGACCCTCCCGTTTGACTCAAAACAGCCATTTGGGGCAGTGTAAATCCATGACCAAACGACGAGCCATCATTTTATCAACCCTCCATTGATGACTATTTTGGTTGACACTTAGACATTTTCCCAAAATTTAACAGAATCCCTGAATCAAATGACTGCTCGCAAGTATGGCACCGTCGTTTGATCGACACCCCGTCGGCAGGTAATCGTTGATGAAGGGTCGACTTTACTGTTAAATTTCTAGTTTAGGGAGTTAATTAGTTGGTCAGTAATTAAATTTTTTGAGGGTTAAGGTATGGTTACTTTTGGAACTATATAAGGACTAACCCTCAATAAATTAACCTAACACCCCATATTTCACAAACCCAAATTCTCTCAAATTTTTCTCAACTTTCTCTGTCTATTGTAATACCCCATTGAAGACCAACTCAAAGTTCTATTAGGACTTCAATATTTCATATTTTATCCAACAAACACTAATAAATCTTAAGTTATGTAAGTTAGTCACTCTTGGGATCTCTTTCCCCAAGAGGCTCTAAAAATTTGGTTTCTTTCTCTTTGTTACTATCTTTAACTAGTTTTATAATGAAGGAAACAAAAAGTGCGTGGTTTCTTCCCATTTCGTAATTGATTTTTTATTGGTTTAATTTGATTATTATTGATAGATTATGATTATATATTGGTTAATTGTTGTAGTTCTTAGTCTTTGACCTAGTTCTATGGAAGAATCCATGATTGAACCCTTTTCCCTCACCCTGGGTTATAAATTTACGTTGAATTGATTAGAGATGATACAATTGAGTTTGTTCTTGTATATATTTCTATTCTATGATGTTATTAAGTGAATTTATAGATAAATATGGTTGTACTGATGGTAAGATGTTGAAGGAGGCTTATGAAGGCTATGTGGTAGGAGTTTGTGATCTTGAGTTCTTTACTCCAATGATGATGACATATACTTGATAATGGTGTTCAATTTAAGTATTGTATGTTATTAGATTAAGAAGATGATGATATGTTGATTATTATTAAATGTCTTGACTATGTGAACTGTGAGATCAAGTTAAGGCTATGATGATACAAGGTTGAACATTAATTTGTTATATGCCTTACTATGATATGATTATGATATGTTGTTCTCACAAATGAAGGGTTCTTATGAAAGGAAATTCTCAGACAATACCTAATGAGGTAATGACATGATATAAAAGAGGTTAGTCTCCTATGACATATACTAAGATATGATGATTAAGAAAGTCTTAAAGACATTTAGAAAATGGACTTTATCTTAGAACCTAGAGAACTTGAAAATGAGAGATGTTGACTCCCCATAGAAGGGAAATTCACCACATTTTCTCATGTGATGAGGACCACAATTTCTAATTGTCATGTTTAAGGTTCAAGACATATCTCCTAGTTTATTAAATATGTTGCCTCCATAGGAATACTAGCTTGTGGATCCACCTATAATGCTATGTTCATGTTTTATTTCTAACTTTGTACGTAGACCACCTTCTTTCCGTTGAGGGATTCATGAAACTGGATTCCATTTTTACCTCACATGGTCTATTGTCTGTTAAGGAGATTGTTCCCATAATTAAATGAAAGTAATAAAGTGACACTAACTAGGGTGACTTAAGGGGTTCTACGTAATATAGGAAAGGGTATGGGACTATACTTAAACATAACACAAGTTGACCTTGAGGGAAGTCCTAGGAGGTTGTTCTAATGTACTTATGATATTAATAAAATGTATATGTTGACTTTGCATGTTGATAATCATATATGATTTTAGTTTCATTGATATATATTATATATATCTAAGTTGATGTACATCGCTATAAATATGCATGATATGAAGATATATGAAATGTAGACATTGCCTATTAACCTTTACATGGTTTACTTTATTGTGTGGGGTTATGGGGATTGACATAATAATTGCACTTGTAGGCTCGGTAAGGGGTTGTGAGTAAGGGTGTTATATTTTGTGATGTTATGAACTCTCGTACATGCATTGTTGTTGGGACATTATGTCAAAGTTGTCACACTTATATGATCTTAATAGGATCCAATACATGTTAATATGAACTTATGTTGATAATGTCCATGTTTACATGACTTTATGATGATGTTGGTCTTGTATTGAATATGAAATTCTCTTAAGTGATGTTTATGTCTATTGGCTTATATATGTTCTTAATTGTGCATAAAGGCTTTTGAATGTGGCTTAGTATGGTTTTAAACTGAATGACCTTTTAAGCATAATTTAAATAGTTTTACTTTCATATATTTCTATGCTCAGCACATGTGGTTGTACTAACCCATATTCTTTCTTTTTTCCCAAATAACGTAGGGTTGGCCATTGAAGTATCAAGGTCTCTTTGCAAGAAGACTTGGACTTTTCCCCATTTTTTTGTAGGTCCTCAAGTTCGAGAATGGTGTCATTTGTTCTACATTAGTAGTATTGCTATTATATAGAGACATTCATTTCTTTCATATTCATGGAGATATTTCTTGTAAGCCTTATGCGTCAATATGAATTTCTATAAGGGATATGCTCGAATGCTGTACTTTGCATTAGATAGATTAACCAGAGACAAAGTATTAGACTAATTCTTATGTATTGATTATGTTGACTAAACGAGAAGCCTATGTAAGCTTCACTAATAGAGAAGTCTATGTAAGCTACATATATTATATGTGAGAGGTCTATGTATACCTAAATATCTAAAAAGTTTTAATTTTTTGCATTTTTTACCTATGATATGTTCTGAAGAATGCTAATGTCTAGTCTAAGTACTCTTCGAGGACGACGATGCCGGTTACATCAAGGGGGTTCTCCTTCATCGTGACAATAAAAAAAAAATTAGACTATGAGAGATGAGATTTGGAAGGGGAGATGTACGGGTCCATGGTTGTTGAAAACTATTGAAGACAAGGGGCTCCTCATTGGAGCTATAAAGAAGACAAAGATGGGTATTGGACCATAAGACATTCATAAGGACGATTGTCCCAACGACAGGGTCTTCAAAATCTCAAAAACCATGTTTTGGATGAAATAAAAGGAACTTTCCTCTTTATGTATTTTTGTACCACGAGGAGATAAGTAAGCACCATACTAGCCACATAACTATGAAGATTATGGTCTTATTGATATAATGCACTTATTCATTGATCTGGCTCAACTTTGTTCTTTTACTCTTGGAATGACGGAATGTAAGATTTATTTACATGATTTTAGAGAATTAATTTGCCTTCCTTTAACAAGACTGTCTATAAAAGTAAAAATTCACGTGCATGCCTAAGAAGCTGTGGTATTAAGGAGAGGGGGGTCCAATCTATTAATTAAAATTTCAGTGAGGTGGTGGTAACATTTAAAACTAGTGTTCCCTTTGTGTGCTCAATGTTTATATGTCCCCTCTATCTTAAGCATCTAACAGTATCCTGACGAGATAATAGTTAACACTAGCTAAAATGGAGCGACTGATTTTGAATAGTACAGTAACTACTAAATAAATTGAGTGCTAAGCTAATTTCAAAGTATTGCCTTTTTCATTTAATCATGAAATTAAGTGTTCACTTCGTTCATGTAAAAGACAACACAAAAGTGAATAAGACTTCTGAAAAGAAGTAGAATACTTTTACAAAATCTTAAAGGGGAATTGTTCAATTTTCAAAATAATTGGACAAATAAAACAACTCATGAACTATATATTGAGGCAGAGACATTTGCCTCGACCACTAATGACTCGTGACATAAACTTTCTTTTAAAGAGTCTCTATCCATTTAATGACAAACTTTTTCTTCATTAGTTGTTTATAGAGAACATAGTATACGGTCAGCATCTATGTGGTTAGGAAATAATTGAGTGAGCAAGAACTCATAATAAAATTTAAGCATACCTTCCAACAAAGTGTCTCTTCAGTTTTCTAAGTTTCAAGAAAGTTAAGACATATAATTATTCTTTAATATATTGTAAAACAATTTAATATGACACTGAAGGACATTCAATTTAAATGGCTTACACACCTTTCCAAATTATGAAATAAAAAGTTTTAAATAGATCATTTGAACGAACTTGTGATTGAACTAGGATACATCAGAAGCGAGAAGCCTGAAAAACCCCAAAATTAATTAGAATTGTGACTACTTGATTTAATGGTTTAAAATCACTGAACTTTATGTGTCACAACAATCTTAGCCCATCGATTTGTATTTGAATGACAATTATGATATAAATCACTCAATTCAAGCACAAATGGGTCTCATTCGTCGTCTAGTAATTAAAATGCTTATATATTATTATTCTGAGATAGAGTCCTTCCTTTAAAACCATGATCGCCAGGAGCCGGGGAACTTTCTTTTTTTGGTTCAGGGACTTCTAGCTTATGAGAATTAGATGTACCCTAGCTTTATTTACAAGCTCCTACAAAAAAAATAGCCCCAATTAACCTTTACTCAAGGAAATTCGGAAGGTGGACATCATATAAGTTCAATTTCCGCATGAGTAACACAGCAAATTTTTTGATAATATAAATGGAGCAAATAATGTTTGTCAGTTTTTCTTGTAACGGAGAAGAAAACTAAGAAACAATTGGTGAAGTTAATTCTAAGATCTATATTTGTCATTTTAGCTCTATAAATTGATCCCAAACCATGGAGGATTTTGAAGTTTTGGCGTTTCAGTTAAAATAATTACGAAATTGAGAGGAAAATATTTATGTATAGGGATATTATACTCAAAAAAGAACTCTTAGGTCACCAAGTTTCATTAATTATGTCTCCCCAATTCGACAAAAGTTTCTAAATAAGGTAGATGGTTCATGAGTTGTTTGTGTATGCACTTTTGTAGTAACTGAATGAATCCTTGTTTTAAAGGATTGAAAAAGTTTTGTACTTCTTTTTTAAATCATATTTGTACACTTGTGGATTTCTCCTTACATGAATACGGCATGCATATTGCTTAAGAGTGGATAGTGTATTAAAGGAAGGCCAAACCTACTTTCCTAAATCATGCACAGATTAAAAGAACAAAGTTTTTTCAACGTTCAATTGAAAATAAAAAGTGTGGATTAAATGAGACAAATATTATACATGTGATGTGTTGCGTGAAAACTTATAAAAAAACATTAGCTGTTCGTCCTTATGAAATCCATATTGACAATATTTGGTTTATTTCGGTATAACTGTTTTACCCTGATGTGAGGTGGTGTGCTACTTCTTTTATTGATCCTCATATCTAGTTACTCATCATTCTTTTTGAATAGTAGAGCTTTATTGGTAGCGACTAAAATGATGTATGAATTTTGGAACAAAGAAGTTCGGAGTCAACTCATTGTCATTTTGAGTATTTTTGAATTTTGATGTGTAGAGCTTTCATAAAAGATGAACAGTTGACTCTTCAATCAAAACATTAGGTTGAAAGCCGCATAATGTATCATTATTATTACGTGACCTATGAAATTTGAATTATAGACTGTAGAATTATCATTTTCGATTCCAAATGCCTCTAGTGTCATTTCTTAATCCCACTCGTGGAGGTTGGCGAAAATTGAATTTTAGGTGAGTGTTGGTGACATAATTTATATCGGAAAAAAATGGAGTGGATGTTTTGAAAGCTCTGTTTAATCATAAATGGGAATAAGTGGGTAATCATATCTCATTTTGAATGAAAGGTTCTCCCCTAAAATCTTTTAACCCCCATCAAGACCCCAATTTGCAACCATTCCATTTTGAGCCTGGTGCCAACAACCATAGTCTTCTGGTCACGTGCCTATGCTTCTTGTTTATAGAGGCCAAGTCGTGGTAATTACTTCATGGGATAAGCTCATAATCGTGAGAGGGAGACACCCTTGGACCATCATATTCACAAGGTTGTCATTACATCTGCCCACAAGAAGAGGCATGGGGGACGTAAATTTATGGACTCCCACAATCGCGTCTTCGTGTCTACATTGGTGGATGTAAAATGTTTGGTCCTTTAAATAAATACCAATCGATGATTTCATACATTAATTTATAATTTCAAATGGTCAATAACTAAAGTTTGAATTTCCTATTCAGTGATTTCTATTTTATTTATTAGGAAATTGAGGGGTCTTTTATTTTGGGGTCGTGCCAAGTACTGCATGGGAATCGTATTGTTGGTAATTTCCAATCATGAATACCATTCTTATATATTGATTATTTTGGTAATGAAATATTGCATGATAAAATTTCACTGCATCGTGAGCCCCGATTGTGCCCATTCTTTGATGTACATGTTCCTTGAGACGTTTGGGAGCATTCAAAGCAGTCAATTTTAGGATTACCATCGTAGGTCCCATAATTCTAATTTTGACACGATTATTGGTTGAGCTCAAATTATTTTAATTTTTGTGTCTAACCATTGGTGTTTAAATCACCAAAGGTGATTTATAAGGGTAAAACTTCAATAGTAAGAGTGTGCATGGTCGTCTTCGAGGTAGGATATTATTTAATTTTGCTCGTGCGATTATGGATAATTTGTAGTATACTAACATGTAAATTTAGATTTATTAATTGTTGGGTTTAGGTCGCATTCCTTTATCCTTTTTCATTGATTCCCATAAATATTGCAGCTACCCTTGCATCGTAGGATCCTTAGCTTAGGCTTGTAGCACCTTGGTATGGGCGTAGTTGGTGTAGTAATCATACTTAGAGTTATTATATGAGGATTTAGTTTAGCTGGAAATTTAGATTCATATTATGCACTTTGGCAAGTGTTTTTAGTTATTAGTTGCTTCTTTTGGTTATTATTGCTATTGAAGTGCCCTTTTGTTAGAGCTTGAGACCTTACTTCGGTGATATAGTTTTAGGTTTTCATTAGATGGTCTTTGTTTTATTTTTCTTGAATAGTATATTCATGGTAAAGCATTTATCCTTGAAGTATTTCCTATCGATTAGTTGAACTCCTCATTATTTCTTCCATTTCATGATACCAGTGAGCTTGTTGTGCTACTATTATTGCAAATGTGAGCAAATTTTTAGGCCCGAGGACCAAGTGTAGGACCATCTTGAATTCAAGTTAGTTTTTTATTTGCTTTGGAAGCGTGTAGTATTGATTGTGTCTATTTAGTTTGTTGCTTGTTATTGTTTGGATGTTGGTGATAGAATTCATTGCATTTGACACTTATTTCACATTTTATATGGTATGATCCTTATTCATGAATTGATTTTCATTAATGTTTTTGAGAAAGACTCTTTTCACACTCATAATTTTTCTAAACTAGTTTACACAGTAGTTTTACCAGATGTATCAATTGATAAACTGTGTTAAAACATTAGAGGCATCTATTATGTGCTTTATTTTTTACTTGTTCAATCAGCACGTCATCACTATCTTTCTATAATTATTTGGCTACTTGTATCTATTGTACCATGTCAGAGCAGTTCAGGTACTAGATATGATATATATTTTCTGAAGTCATGGATCTTGATCACACAATTTATGTGGACTTCTCAAGTCTCTTATGGGTCCTTTTGGATCTCTTGCACATTGAACTGGATTACGATATCTACATATATAGTTCCTACCTAGTTTTTAGGGCCAAGTTAGTATTGTTATATTCTTGTTTTGTGGGTACTGGGCTTCTAATGGGACTAAGTTTCTATGTATGGATTACCTGCATTTATAAGCATTGCCTATCACCAGTTTCTTTGATTATTGTTTTGTCACCCAGTATTTTGGGGGAGTCGATTGGGTTTTTTTTTTTTACCTTTAGGGCTTATGAGGTCCAATTTGGTTATTGTTTGACTATTTGTATATATTGTGTTAGATTTATCATTGTTACTTTATATGGTTTGGCCAGCTTGATCCTTTCTTGATGGTGTTCACTAAGTTTATACTAGATTGCACTCATTTGGGTGGTTAATCTTAAATTGTAAATTATATTTTCTTTAGTAGATTGTACCTTAATTTTCTATTATACTTGTTAATAGATGCATTTCCTTCCTAGCTTAGCCGACATAAACCTAGTAGTATGCATTGTTGGTTTTCATACTACTCTTTTGCATCCTATAGATCATAGTAGAAGTTCTCAACATGAATTTTAAATTCGTGAAAAAAAATCATAGGGATTCAAAGATTCGGGTGAGCTACTAACCTTCGGAGAATCAAATTTCAATTTATGTTGTATAGGAGTAGTCTTTGTGTTCCATTCGGAGAGGGCCTATGCATGCTTGTATATAGAAAGCCTTATACTCCTATTTGATTAGAATCTCAACTACTGATCGATGTTTAATGGTTAGTTATTCTGTTGTATTTTTGTTTATTTATCATTTTACTTCGTTATTGTTCCTTACTTCACTTATGTTGTCTTAGAGGTGATTAGATTTTTCTTCGTGCTTCAGGCATTGGTAAGTATACCTACATGTGTGGATGTGAGTAGGTGTAATTATGGACATGAGAATGATTTCACTAGAGTTTCATAATGTAGTTACCTATTTCAAACATTTTTCTATGTTGCTAGAATAAACAGACTTTTATAATGAGGTTATGTGAATTTTATCTAATTTACCGTCCATACCCAAAGAAAAATCATTCACAAAACATGCATGATATATACAACTAACTTTTGATTAGATAAAAGGGGAAAAGACGATAACTTACGTCATAGCAGTTGTATGGAATACTAAGTTTTCATACGAGGACATGTAAAATAATGTATTTCCCCTATATGCATATACAAGCTTGTGATAAAACTTCTCCCACTAAATATCTTTATCATCACCCTAATTATTAGATTTTAATATCTTGGAAGTTCCATTTGCTTCACACCATCATAAGCACATTCTCTGTGTTGAAAATATTTAGTCTGTTGCAAAAATAAATATGGTTAGTAAAATTCAAGTAATGAGAAGAGCACTAAATCATCTACTAATCGTAAAATTGACCTGTAATGCAAGTTGACAACAAAAGGACAATTTAACGCACAAATCTTTACCACTATAATTGTGTATAAAATAATATGGGCATACTCTTCACAGAAACATATACTTTTGAATCAGTATTAAACGGTTAAAGCCCACCCATATAAAGTACAAAAAATGGAAAAAAATTTGATTTTTCAAATATATAGCCCTAAAATTCTTACCCAAACAACCAATAGAAGAAATGAAAAAAAAATTAACAAGTTACTTAAAATTGTTGATTTACTTATACATAGATAAGTAGAGAAAAATTAAGAAACTAAAACACAATTTTACTGCAGATGTGCAACATATATATAATAATGTAAAACTTTTTATGAACTTCTTCTTTAAATGTTAATGTAAAGATGTAATGAGATGAAAAAGAACAAGAGAAGAGAAGTAAATAGTTTAAGACCTAAGACCAATATTAATCAATCTATGAGGAGTCGCTTTTAATTTCACTCATGGAAAACAAGAGTACTTTCATAAATTTTTCGACGATTCAAACGAAAGAAATAAAAGTCATAGTTTTAATCTATTTGTTTATCATAAAAAAAATTACCCAGTAAACCCAAAATTAGGAATTGGGGAAAACAGTTATCTTCTTTATTGAATATTAGGGAAGTAAAAGAGAAGTTAATTCAAGACTAACCAGTTGGAAATTTTTGGGTGTTAGAGGTATATAGTGTTAGAACTATGGAAATATGTTGGTCGTGGGTGCGGTGAATTCTTTTATTTGGTATCATGGTGGCCCGCGATAGAACAATGACAAAAGAGGTAGAAAAACATACCATGATGGCGCACTAGGATATTTTCATGGTTAATGACGAAGAAATGTTGGTTGTCAAATGAGTTTGGATGGGGGAAGTGGGGAAAGAATGGAGAAGAAGGGACCCTAGTAGCGGCACCAAGGGTTATTTGTATCAAGTAGGTAATGGGATTGTTTCAAAGGTAATATAATATATAATATGGGCCTATTTTGGTAACATTGCAAAATATCGGTCTATTTAGATAGCAGTAGTGTTGTGATATATATTTGCCAGTAATTGATTTAAATATGTATAGTGTTGTGATATATATTTGTCAGTAATTGATTTAAATATGTATAGTGTAGTGTCAAATCAATGGTTTAACATAACTAGAAAATTAAATTATATAGTATATTTGTATAAAAGAGAACCAAAGACAGCTTTGTGGCTCTACCACAATCAAGAATTTCCTTTCAATATTTTTTTTTTTGCAAAACTAGCCTTCCTCTTTAATGAGAAGATGTGAATTTTATAAAAAATTGTGAATTTAATGAAGAGTTGCGACTTTATCAAAAGTTGTGACTTTTATGAAAAGTTGTGACTTTGATGAAGAGTTACGACTTTTTTAAAAAGTTGTGACTTTTACGAAAATTATGAAAGTTTGTGAAGTTTCCGAAAACTTGCAACTTTTTAATGTAGTTGTGCAGTATAGATTTGTTCACACTACCCTTTGTTGTTATAAATAGAGAGGTTTCTTCTCATTTTAAAACCCAAAAAATTTTTTATCTTCTTCTTCAACTTCTGCAAAATTAATTATTTATGTGTCTTGCTCCACTTGAGTGATTTACTGACACAAGTTTTTTTGTATTAATAAGTTGGTGAATAAAATTGTTCCTTCTTGAGATGACGTAATTCTTTAAACCTTTGGTATTGGAGGGTAATAATTTTCTTAAAGGGACATTGTGCATTCAGTTGACTCAATTTTTTCGTTTCTAGTTCATTCGACTTTTGCTTATACTCTGTTGTTTATATTTCTTCAAAGTTATTGTATCCGGTTATGTTGAACATATACACATATAATATGTATATTCATCGTGCAGAAAATAATGATTGTACATAGTTCAAAGAATTAATGTTTTGTTATTCTGTATTAAATTATATTACTTAAAAGTACTACAAATGAGCTTACATATTATATGTTTTTACAAATAAATGAAATTTCTCAATTATCAATTGAAGATATAAAAAATTCTAATTTCTTTCATGTTCAAGCGTTGTTTCTTTTTGAATGAATTTTCTTCTAAGAGAGATATATCATAATTGTATAAGCTATCAAATGTAAATTTTTCTTTTATTATGAAATGCCTTTATATGTATATTCTTATTTTCTTCTTTATTTTCCTTTTAAAGAAATAATGATACATTATTTTGTGAATAATTCATGTAACAACACGTAGATCGTAGTAGCCACGAATAAGGTAAGAAACTAAAATTTATCATTTTTAAAAGAATAGAAAAAATCACGAACTTTTTTTATGTATAAGAAGTTAGTTTCGGTCATTTTAAACCGGTCATTACTTTTAGCTCGGGATGAGTGAGAGTCATTAATATATGGTTTGAAATCCCTTGGAAAGATATTTCCATCGGCGCCTAGTTTGAACAATTTCAATATTGTATGAGGGAGATATGTCTTTCAGAAGTAGAGCTATAGAAATGAAGAAAGTCAAATTCCAAATTTTAGTAAGGGAAAACTTGCCTTTTCACCAATGTATTTCCTAATTTGTTTAAGGGTTTATTGGTGAAAAGAAATTTTTACTCATAATAGAAAGGTTATTTATGCTTAGGGCTTCGAGAAGAAAAAATTGAAGATGGATAAAGAGTGAAAAGATCAAGAATTCATCAAGAACGCCAGATTTTCGAGTAAAATTCGTCGAGGGTGATGACCATTAAGATATCTGAGATCTTTTCATGTTTTTTTAATTCACCCACACATCAATTTTTTTATTTCTACCAAATTTTGAGTAGATTGAATGATGAAAAGTGAAGTTCTTGAAGAACATTCTTGAAAGTCATGTTAGTTGGGTTGTTGCGTGCCTAGAATCGATTTGATTCGTGTTTCCAGTTGTTTATCATGTCCAGTCTATTGTGTATTGAGGTTATTATTAACCCTACGTGTTTTGGGGAAGATCAATGGATGCTTAGGAGGTTTATAGATGTAAGACAGAGAAGAAAAGTTGAAACACCCGTCTAACAAGCCCTGGGGAGATGCACCTTCACGAGCCTCACAAGACAGGCTTTGTCAGACAAGACCTGGCGAGCCGCACCACCTAGAGCCTCTCAGGAAAGCCTCTGCCCGTTAGGCTCTTGCTCTCCAGGCCTCTTAGAGCACAAAAGACGCCTGGAGACCCCATTAATTCCCCATCTATTCGTACTTCTTCTTAAGTTATGTACCCATATTTATAAGTGGATACCAACACTCTAAGGTACATATAAAAATCATGAAATCATTCATAAGCGTGAGATCATAAACCTTTAATCCATAATTCAATTCAAGTAAAGTTAAGATCAAGTCAAATAAGTTAAGAATCAAGTCTAAAGGTTAAGAATCAACGAAAGTTTAATTCTTTAAAGTTTTCAAGAGTCTTGAATAAACATTTTAATTTTATTTTAATTTTCAAGCTACAAGCTGAGAAAAGAGTAATGAGTTGAGTAAAATTCTCAAAAGTTATAATGGAACTAAGTATTCCCTAAGAGTTAAGTTACAACATCAGCAAAGAGTAAAGAGTTGAGTGCATTTCTCAAAAGTTATAAGGGAACTAAGTATTAACTAAGAGTTACAAAAGTTTTCACATTTTTAGCAAGAAAGGAACCTAGAAATCCAACAGAGCTTTTGGCTTGTTTTAGTAAAGAGCAAACTCTGATTTCCAAGAGATATTTTAAAATATAAATTTGAGAAAGTTATGTCAAACCAAAGAAGTAGTTGTTTTTAAAACTATATGAGCTACGTATTTTGAGAGAAGTATTGAGTAAGGATATGGTGACACGAGTTCATATTTATACAAGCCCCTATAAACTATGTAGCCAACACTGACAGATGAAGGGCCATACTTTTTAGATGATTCGTAGTGCATTTTAGAAGACTTGTGGATCAACTTAGAAGTTCAGGTTGTATATTGACGGCAAGGTACATAACGTTCCCCTATCAAAGTGAGGTAAGACATTGTATCATTGTTTAGGGTCATACTGATGGTTTCCAGTTAGAGAATCTCCCACATAACTATATTACTTTCTTATATTAGTAAAATTTAGTTAGTTATTGCATTTTCTTTAACGAACTAAGTTTTTTTACACATTTACAAAGCTCAATATATATAACATGTGTTTTAATTTTCTTACATATATATATAATATTGAGTTTAATATTCATGAGTTGAGCAGAGCCAGGTTATGTTTTATCTTATTCTTATAAAGATTTAAGTTATTGTTTAGCATTCCAACTCGCATACTTGTACATTAAACGTACGAATGCAAGTTGTCCTACATCGTCTTATGATGCAGATGCAGGAAATCAGGATCAATATCCAGCGCCTCGTTGATTTAGTCTAGATCATCTAGTCATTGGTGAGCCTTTTTGTATCTGGAGGACTCTTTGATTGCTTTCTGTCTTTTCATTTATAGAATGTTCTGTGGTTTGTCCCAACATTCATCCAAGGATTGAAGAGGCTTCATAG
Source organism: Solanum habrochaites (assembly GCA_027704765.1). Taxonomy (NCBI): domain Eukaryota; kingdom Viridiplantae; phylum Streptophyta; class Magnoliopsida; order Solanales; family Solanaceae; genus Solanum; species Solanum habrochaites. Next base: position 27,821,622 of record JAKWJA010002495.1, read on the forward strand.
AAATATAGTCATTCAGGTAGTTTAGTTTGGTTCTCTATATATTTACATATATTTTTATGTTGAGACATAAGTGCCATTGGCTAAGACATTTATATTAAAGTTAATTATAGGATGCTCCTCGTCATACATTGAGTTAAGTCTTTCGTTGAGTTATGTAAGAAAGACCTAGGGTTCTTTCAAGGCCAACAAAGATCATTAGGTGTCGGCCAAGTCACGGGTGTAGGCTCGGGGCGTTACAATTCATTCTATAGAGGTTCTTTCGTTATGCGATAGTAAAAAATAATCAATCTCATGTTGGAATATTGTTTATATTCTTACTAGAACATATTTTCTCATTATTTTTAAAGTATGGATATTAGTAAAAACACTTTTGTAATTTATGAGTTCAAAACCCAATAATTATTAGCAATTGCCGCGCGACAATACGTACCAGCCAAACTACCTAATAGTTAACCTAAAGGGCAAATACATCTGATAGGATCAACTATTTTTTTAAAACATTGTCTTGCAAAATATTTAAGAAACAAAAGGGGCAAAATCGAAGTCGAGTGCAACAGGGGTGATTCATGAATGAGTGAAAGGGTACCCGGAAAGAGAACCCAGCGAAAGGCTAGGCAAACAAATAGATAATAAAAGAGGAGTTATAAGGCATGACTTGGTATAAAAGTCACTATAGAGCTCATAGACAAAAGTTATGGTCCCAATAGAATTTTATGTTAACGGTTAATTGGTTTGAGTGTTCTTAATTAATGACATTTATCAGTTATAGCTTTAAAATTAAAAAATTATTATGTTTACGACGCGAGAAGAAAAACATAAATATAAAAAATTACAAGTACAGGATCCAAATAAAACTTGAACTTCAAAACATAATTTCATATCACACACATGTTTAATGTGTCAGCAAAAAGGGTGGTAGTACATTGAGGAAATATTTGAATATATATCATCACTCAAAAGTTCTGTCCATGCACATAACTGCCCAATAACTTATTAAAAATACTGTGGACTTGTGTGTTTGCTTAAGGATGATAATGGAGGAAAATAATGTACCATTTCTTACTTCAATTACACCTTCAAGGGCTTCTTTTGATGGTCGAGAAGATATATGGGAATGTGATACATGAATGGGAAAATCTTACGTAAGGAATTTTATGACGAATTAAAAAAGTTCTGATAGTTAGCAGGGAACTACCATTTTCACTCCTTTTGTCAATACTCAGCTATGTGTTTGTTACTCAAATTTTTGTGGAATATTGGGAACCTTCCAAATTATTGTTGCTTCTACCAATCCTGTAATTTATTTAAGAGGGAATATCGGTTGTGGTACAGTCGACGGGTCGTGGGGCCCAACGTCATACTAAACGTTCAACCTCAAAATCTCACTAAGTCTGGGACTCACGTATGAGACCTACATATAACTAGTATATTGGACGTTGTACCTTCCTGGTGATCTAGTTAAAAATAATTAAATCATGATATTTTTGGAAATCTTAGTTGGGCAACCTTGAAATTGGACCTACCGTCCGTAGTTTGTTCCACAGGTCGTGGATGGTACCATACAAATCGGCACTTGATTTCATAAAAATATAAATTTATCCGTTTCTCGATCCAAGGGTTGACACTCTCAATGTGAACAACAAACTATACATTGGTATATAACTCTGTATAAACTCGTGTATTGCATGTTAAAGTAAAGTGGGAAAATGAGATGAAACAGAAGAACCGAAGAAAACAACTAAAGATTCAACAACAACATTAATAAAGAATAAAAGGTTCAAAAATATCCCTTAGCTTTGTTTTATTGGTTGACTATAACATCTCACAATGTTACACCTGCGAAAATAAGCTAGGTTGAACTAGAGCCTGATAATTGTGTCATGATGTTTAAAGTCCTAAAATTGTTAATTAAAGTGTTTATATGTAGTATAAAAAGTTTGGAAGTGTTTGGAGGTCAAACATTGAAGAACGTTCAATAAATCCGGAAGCTAGTCTAAGTTAAACTAGTGTTTTGTAGTTTTTATAGGTAATAGCGGGGATGGTTCCAGAGTTAAATTTATTATGCTGGTAATTTTTTTTTGTGTTTTCCATAAAAATTCTTTATCCTAAAATCTAACGAGTCGAAACGTCTGAGGAACTTACGAGACCGGGATAAGCAAAGGGTCCCAAAAGAGGACCCAACATGTGACTGCCAAGCTGCCTGTAACGGATCCTTGTTTGTCGCTATTGAGCAGCCAGATTTTATTTCTGGACAACTGGCTGGAAGGAAGGGACCCCACGACGGACCGTCCGAGGGGGGGTCTCGTTCCAAAACACTTAGAAAATTAGAAAAGAAAATTGGGGTATGAGATCGGACTCTCTAAAGTCACGATGGAATGGCAGGGACGAAACGTCGTGGGCACGACGTGACCGTCACAGGCCATCAGTAAATCCAGATATCTGAACTTTGTGACGGTTCAGAACCAGCAGGCACGCCCGTCGAAGCACGATGTCCGAGGTAAGTGTTGCAAGGGAGGTATGTGTAACCTCGCGGTCGATGATTGATCAAACTATTGTGACAGAGGCTCATGAGTTCAAGGTCTTCGGTACATCCGGGTGCAACCAAGATGTACCGTGACCTAAAGCAACAACTTTTGGTGGCGAAGAATGAAGAGTGAATTGTGGATTTTATTGCCAAATGTCCAAATTGTCACAAGTTGGTAAAGTATGAACAAAAGAGGCCCGGCAGAGGAACAATTCAGAGATTGCCATTCCGGATGGAAATGGGAGCAGGAGAAGGAAGAGAATAGAAATGGCACTGTCCGCGCAATGGGACTTAGTGGTAGTTGGTCTTCCAAAGAACATTGGGCAAGTATGACTCTATTTGGTGATTGTTGATAGGAGGTAACTAAGTCTGCTCAATGTTCATTCCGGTTAAAGGTGCCTTACAAGCAGAGAAGTTAGCCACAAACTTTACCTCTCAGAAGTTGTTCGATTGATGGAGTCCCACTATCCATAATATCAGATAGAGTACGCAGTTATTCAAGTTTGGAAAAAATGCATGCAGAACTTGGGGGGTACTAGGTTGGACTAGTACCGTCGTTTCCATCATCAGCCGATGGTCAGTCGAGCGATACGATTTCAAGTGTTGGAGGCAGAGGCTTCGTGAGGTGTGATAGAATTCGGTGGCCATTGGGATAGCTTTCTTACCATTAGCGGATTTTTCATACAATAATACGCTATCACTCAAGAATTGATATGGCTCCTTTGAAGCAGTGTATGGTAGGAAATGTTAGGTCTCCATGGTTGGTTTGATGCATTCGAGGTAGAACTTGGGGGGTACTGATCTTTTGAGGGATTCGACAGGAAAAAGTGGAAATCTATTCAAGGAAAACAGCTTATAGTGGAGCAAAAGTAGACAAATAAGGAAATATGACAGATCGAAAGGTTAGAGGACTAGAGTTCATGGAGGCGTGAAAGCTTGTTGTGAAAGTTTCAACAATGAAAGAGGGGGGTGATGCGGTTTGGTAAAAGAGGCAAGATCGCCCCAAGGTAATTGGTCCCTTTAATACTTAAGGAGAGGGAGGTGGCTTATGAGTCTAGTCCTATGCCCCAGGGCTGTCAGGGAGGACATCCGGGTAATTTCCTGTGTCGATGTTAAAAAAGATACTGGGGATGGGAAATTACATTATACGTTGGGGATTCAGTGTTGCTTGCTTGCATGAGAATTTTATTATGAGGGAGGAGCCTGTTGCTATTTTTTAGATAGAGAAGTCGCAAAGTTGAGGTCAAGAGGATTGAAATCCATCAAGGTTGCAATGGAAGAATCGACCAGTTGCGGAAGAAGCCACTTGGGCGAAGAGGCAGAATATGCGAGAAAGATCCCACATCTGTTTACAGATTCAGGGTATTCCTTTTCGCCCTTGTTTTCATTTTGTGATCGTTCGGGATGAAGATGGGTAAAGGTGGATCTATTGTAACAGACCGTTAGTAGTTGTGAGCAAAGATTTCTATTCTGGAAAAAAAATGTAGAGGTGACGGACGGCCACGCGGACCGTCACGGGCACGGACGGACCGTGTTGGAGGTGTCGGTTCAAAACACTTAGAAAATCTGAAATTGGGACTGAAATCTACTCTCTGAACGTCGTTGACGGGAGTGGCAGGAAGGACCATTCGCCGGCTCGACGGGCCCCGTCACAGGCCATCCACTTAAAAACAAGTTCTGTGGAATGCGGACGGGGACAGCAGGACGGCAGTCGCAGTGCGCGAGGCCCGTACAGGGCACGCATCCCAGTTCGGGTCGAATTTCTTTACACGTTTTTTTAAGGGACAGTTTTGACTATTCCTGCTGAATTATAAAGTTAGAGGAGTAATGTTATAAGTCAATTACTTGGGGGTTAAAAGAGGGAAAAACCTTAAGTTAAGTAGTGGGTTTTATTATTGCCATCTTCATTCTTAGTTATGTACTAATTAGGTAAAAGAAAGAGGGGTTTGAATAAGAAAAATAGAAGAACAAAGGCAGAACGAAAACGAAAAAGAGAGGAGAACGGAGTAGAGAAGAGAGAGGAAAGAAAGAGGACAACAAGAAATTGAGGAATTTGCTTGCTGATCCGATTATTCGGTGGAGGTAGGTTATGGTTTTACACTATTCGTAGTAAACTCTTAATAGCGAATGATATGTGTTGGTAGTATGATAGAGTCTTATTTATGTTAATTGGTGTATGCATGATGTTGATTTTAATTATATGATTGTGATGTGAAACAAGCTGATGAAGCTATTGATATCCCAAATCTTGATTTATAAACCGTTTAATCTATGTTAATGCTGATGCCTTGTATAAAAGAAGGCTTTATAAATAAAGTGATAGATGATTACGCCTTGGAAAAAGAAGGCTGATGAATTAATAGAATGAGATTAGGGGATCGGGAGTGGTCACGTCGAACATTAGAAGTAGTGGGACGGGGTCACGAAACCGACACGGAGATGTAGGGGATCGGAGTGTCACGTACCGACAATAGAATTAGTGGGACGGGTGTCACGAACCGAACGTAGATGTAGGGGATCGGCGAGTGTAGTGTCACGTACCACACATTGAATGACGGGGATCGGAGTGTCACGTTCCGACACATAGTAGTAGGGGATCAGAGTGTCCCGTCGACACATAGTAGTAGGGGATCGGTAGTGTCAGCGTTTACGACACAAGAGGAATAAAGATTTAATGAATCTGAATTGAAAGATTTACTAATATACTCAATCTAAAGAACATGTATCCCAAATATAAGTATGGCATGGGGCTTGAGTCTCAGAGATATGATCGGTGATATTATAAATGATTGTTTGTACTTTGTGCCTAACTCACATGTTAAGAATATTAGTGATTTGTATGATGTATCTGAGGTAATTGTTTCTATTTTAGTTGGCGCGATGATACTACTCAGTACTTTGGTTGTATGATCCCCCCTTAGTTTTATGTTTTCCTTTGTATTTGTGGAGTGCAGTAAACGTGCCGTCATCTGGACTCAACAGAGTGCAAGCCAGTCTTCGTCCACAACGGATTTCAGGGTAGATAATGCTTCTAGCTGGACTGGATCTCCTTCCTCATGTATTGATGCCTTGAAGTTTCGGAATTAGAATAGCTTTTACTTATTTTAGCTTCTTAGAATACTCTTAGTTTAGTAAATTGATCAAAGATGTTCTTGGGTGATGATTTCAGATTTTGGGGACTTAATTAGAGTTGAATTTTTAGAAGTTAGTGAATTGTCTTTATTTATGAGTTTAAGCCTTCCGCATTGCTTTATTTGATATTAAATTGAAAAGAAAGGTTCAGGATGGTTGGTTCGCTCACATAGGAGGGGTATGTGGGGTGGGTGCCAGTCGCGGCTCGGTTTTGGGTCTGAGAAAACTTGGTATCAGATCATTAGGTTCGTTGTGTCTCATCACACAAGTACAGGTCTAGTAGAGTCTTAAGGAACGTAGGGGGACGCACTTTACTTTTATTTTTGAGGCTATAAGACTTTAGGAAATTCCATTCTTTCTTTATTTCTTTCTGCTATTACTTGGATTCCAAGTGTATCTTAGGTGATACACAGTGGTATCTGACCATCTTCACTCTATTTCGCAGATGGTTGAACTTCGAGCAACGGACTACGCCACATCAACATCAGTAAGACAGATGCATTCTGAGCCAGCCACGGGGCTGTTGTAGCTCGAAGTGGAACAGTGGAAGAGTGGCCCGCCGGTGGTAGAGGTCGTGGGAGGATGTCCCTAGGGGCGAAGAGGACGAACACCTAGCCCATCTTGGGACTAGGGCCGTGACTCCGCCACCGGACCTGAAGAAGTAGAAGTAAAGTAATAAGAGAAGGGGAGGATGAGGGGAATGAACAAGTACAGATACAGAACGAGGAAATGCCACCCCAACCTACCCCAGAGATGATCAATCAGGTGCTCGCGTATCTTAGTGGGTTGTCTGATCAGGGTCAGGCACCCCAAATGTTTTACGCACAAACACCTCGGTTTCAGGGACGACATGCGCCACTATGGACCCTAGTCATGGATGGCCTCATTGGACATAGGCACGTTTCCACGCCTGACTACTGGGCCACTATAATGACCAATGATCAACATGAACTTTTCGTAAGTTTTGAAATTGAAACCTCCAGTCTTCAAGGGTGTGCTGAATCTGAGGATGCTACGATTTTCTGGTTGACTGTCATGAACTACTAAACCAGATGGGTATAGTAAGAACGGTTTGGTGGTGAGCGTGAGTTACCAGTTCAGGTAACGCCAAAATGTGGTGGCGGTCACATGTGGTGTCAACCAACAGAGGCACCACCTATGACTTGGGCCTCATTCTCTAGATTGTTTATGGATGAAATATATTCCCGCGACCGTGAGAGATAGGAAAAAAAAGGGACGAGTTTCTTGAGCCTAGAGCAAGGTAGGACTAGGATGTCGGCAATGCATATGAGGGCTTAAGTGTCGTGCACTATCCAGATAGTCCACCCAAATATTGTCAGTCCACAAGAGCGGATTTCGCCGTTGTGAAGGGGTTGAGATCAGATGAGATCAGAAATGGGAATTTCAGCCTTACAGGGTAGCGGCTACGGCAAAATCCTTCCAAGAAGTGGTATTTAGATTTCGTGGTTAGAGAGGTGAAAGGAGTGACGCCAGATGGGAAGTCACCCACGAGGCATCGACATAAAAGAGGTTTCGAGAAGGGGGTGAGTTAATGGGTCTACTCTAGAGGACAGGTTCCGAGGGTTACTCGTTCGACCCATTTCAGTCTTCACTACAGCCTGTTGTGGGGCCACCTGTCAGGACCGGTCAACAATTCTCGAGGAGACCCATGCCCGACTCCAGGAGATGAGTGTCATGGATGGGGAGACTGGACATATTAGAAGAATTGTTCCAAAAAGAGTTATCGACCACCAATAGCTAGAGGCAGAGGTGCGTCATTGTAGGTCGTTATTCCGGAGGAGGCCGTTGGTGGTCAGGGTAATGGGGTCACCAAAACGGCCGGGATGATGGGCAAACTGAGAGCCATACATAACAACATGGTAGGGGAAAACGGACAACAAGAAAGGGCCCTATTTGTTATGCTTTCCCTGGGAGATCAGAGCGGAGACATCTGATGCTGTCTCACAGGAATCTTCTGGTTTGTGATTGCATGGCTTCGTCTGTTTGATCCCTGGATTCCACATTGTCTTATGTATCTCCTCATTTGCTAATGGTCTAAATTTACATTGGAATTACTTGATACGCCTACTTGTGTTTCCTACTCGGTGGGTGAGTATTTGATGGTAGTTGAAAGGTATATGGTCTTGTTTGGTGAAATTGTGGGAGCAGTAAACACTATGTAGATTGGTTATGTTTAGAGATGTTGATTTTGACTTCTTCAACGCTTCCCCTTGTATGTAATTCTGGGGGTTATTGGGGGGGGGGGGGGGGGGGGATGGCTTTCTCCGCAATTCGCGATGTTGGATGTAATGATTTAAAACGGGACGTTTAGCCGCCCAAGCCTGGACAGATCCGTTTATGTGTGGAGGGTGGACTACACTTCCAATGCCGGTGAGTATCAGCTCCTTATTCGCACATGCTAAGGAAAATGATTTAGTAAAGGGTGTTTAGCTTTCTTGGCACATCCAGATGACACTACCCAATACCTTCGATGAGTCGGTTTTCGGGTGGTCGTGAGTTTCATGATGGTTCCCTGCAGATCGTTCGGGTATTGACCCCAGATAGGGATATTGACTGCTGGGTTGATCTTGAACCGGGTACACGCCCCAGTTCTATACCCCCTTATAGAATGGCCACCGCGGAGTTAAGAGAAATTAAAAAGCCCAACCTCAAGAATTGTTGAGCAAAGGCTATTAGACCAAGTGCATCTCCTTGGGGCAGCTTCCGGTTTTGTTTGTAAAGAGAAAATGGAGTTTTGGATTGTGCATAGGAGCTACGGGCAGGTGAACAAGGTTGACTATAAAAACAAGATCCTCTTCCGCATTGAGGACTTGTTCGCCAGTTACAAGAGTTGTTGGTCTTCTCTAAGATTGAATTGAGATCCGGTTATATTCAATTGAAAATAAGGGCAACGGACCCTGTGCCCAAAGACTGCTTTTAGGACCATGTCATGGGCATTACGATTTGTAGTGATGTCTTTTGGTCTTACGAATGCCCCTGATAGTTCATGGGTGTGATGAACGGGATATTTTTAAGCCATATTTAGATCTCTTTGTGATAGTATTTATGATTGATATAATGATATACTCCAAGAGTAAGAAGGAACATGAGGAGCATTTGAGAATTGGTATTGAAAAACGTGATGAGAAAGAGCTTATGTAAAGTTCTCTAAGTGTGAGGTTTAGTTTCTTGGTAGATGCTAGTGTCTTCTTGGGGGCACGTGGTTCTTAAGGATGGAGTAATGGTTGATCCTTGCTAAGATCGAAGAAGTAAGTGAAGAATTGGGTACGACATACTACTTAAGGTGTCAGAAAATAAGGAGCTTTGTTGGGTTAGCTAGCTACTACCGCCGATTTTGTCAGGGTTCTATTCTATTGCCTCCCCAAACTGACGAATTCGACTAAGCAAAATGTGCCATTTGTATGGGTAGGTGAGTTGAGGAAAGCTTCAGAAGCTTCAAGACTCTGTTGACTACTGCACCAATTCTCACCTTAGCCAGTGGAAGGCAAGGAATTTCATTGTGTCTGTGATGATCTATTCGGGTTGGGTTGCTAGTGTAATGCAAGAGAAGAATGTGATTGCTTATGCTTCACAGACAATAAAAATGAGAATATGAACGTAACTATCCCAAACTCAGATTTGGAATCCGGCCCGCGGTAGTGTGCATAAAGAATAAGACCACTATTTATATATGGGGTTAAGTTTGAGGTCTACAGGATAATGTAGTATAAAGTATGTCTTCACGCAGAGAGATTTGAATTTGAAAAGAGGGCAGAGGAGATGGATGGAACTACTGAAGGACTAGACATCACTATTTTTTGAACATCGGGGAAGGCGAATGTGTAGCGGATGCTTTAAAGTAGAAAGGCGAGGAAGCATGGGAAGTCTAGCTCACTTGCAAGATTCTAGACGCCCATTGGCTAGGGAGGTTCAGCAGACTCTCGGATAAATGACTTATGAGACTACACGTTAAATGAGAAGGGAGGTTGTAGCTTGGTGTGGAGGCAAGATCTTCTTACCTTCGTTGACCAAGATTAAGGGAAAGCAGTTTAATGATAAAAAATTATTCGGATCGAGAAAAGTGTTGCCAAGGAGAGGCTAAAGAAGAGAAAATCGATGAGGAAGGTGTTTTGAGGATTAAAGTGAAGGGTATGTGTACTCGCGTCGATGATTTGAGCAACACTATTCGACAGAGGCTCATAGTTCAAGGTTATTCGTACATCCGGGGAAACCAAGATGTACCGTGACCTAAAGCAACCACTTTTGAGTGGAGAAGAAATGAGCGTGATGATAGTGATATGTGGATTTGATGCCAAATGTCCAAATTGCAACCAAGTAAAGTAGAACACCAGAGGCCCGGAGGAAAACTTCAGAGATGCCATTCCGGATGGAAAATGGAGAGATCGCAATGGACTCTGGTTGGTCTCCAAAGACATTGCCAAGTATGATCTATTGGGTGATGTTGATAGGTTAAACAAGTCGCTAATTGTCATTCCGTAAGGTGACTTACATGCAGAGAAGGTTAGCAAACTTACATCTCAGAAGTTGTTCGATTGCATGAGTCCAACATCCACATACTCAGATAGAGTAGCAGTTTACTTCTAAGTTTGGAAAAAAATTGCATGAAGAATTGGGTACTAGGTTGGACCTTAGTACCGCGTTCCATTCACCTCAGACCGATGGTCAGTCTGATTGCGGGCGACGATCAAGTGTTGGGGGATATGCTTCGTGCATGGTGTAGAATTCGGTGACAGTGGGATAGCTTCTTACCCTTAGCGGATTTTTCATACAATAAAGCATCTCACTCAGGAATGATAGGCTCCCTTTGAAGGATTGTATGTAGGAAGAGTAGTCTCCATTGGTTGGTTTGATGCTTCGAGGTTTAGACCGTGGGTATGATCTTTTTGAGGGATTCCGATTAGAAAAAGTGAAATCTATTTCAAGGAAAAAACTTCTAGCGAGCCAAGTAGACAAAAGTAATATGCAGAGCGAAAGTTTAGAGACTTAGAGTTCATGGAGGGTGAAACGTCTGTTGAAAGTTTCACCGAATGAAAGGGGGGTGATGCGGTTTGGTAAGGCAAGCTAAGCCCAAGGTTACAGGTCCTTTGAAGTAACTTAGAGAGCTAGGGGAGGTGCTTATGAAGTTAGCCTGCCTCCAGGGCTGTTCAGGAGTACACCGTATTCCATGTGTCGAGGTGAAAAGAAAAGATTACCAGGGGTGGGAAATTACATTATCCGTTGGGATTCAGTTTGCTTGATGAGGGAATTTTTGTATGAGGAGGAGCATCGTTGCTATTTTAGATAGAGAAGTTCGAAAAGTGAGTCAAGAGAGATTGCATCCACAAGGTGCCATGGAAGAATCGAAACGTTGAAGAAGCCACTTTGGAGAAGGAGGCGATATGCGAGAAAGATACCTACTCTGTTTACAGATTTCAGGTATCTTTTCGCCCTGTTTTTCCTTCTTGTGATCGTTCGGGGACGAACGATGTGGTAAATTGGTGAATCTATTGTAAGACCTACTATTTAGTCATTTTGAGCAAGATTTTATTCTGATAAAATGGCAGAAGTGCGACGGAGGCCAGACGGACCGTCAGGGCCACGACGGACCGTCGGTTGGAGGTGTCGTTTCAAAAAACACTTAGGAAAATCGAAATGGCGGGACTGAAAATCGACTCATCTGAAACGTCGTGACGGCGAGTGGCAGGACGAACCATCGCAGGCTCGACGGCCCGTCACAGGCCATCCAATTAAAAAACAAGTCTCTGTTGCATGCGCACGGACAGCAGACGGACCGCTCGCAGGTTGCGACGGGCCCAGTCCCGGGCTACGCAAATCCCAGTTCGGTCGGATTCTTTACACGTTGTAAGGACATTTTGGGACTATTACTGCTTTAATTAATAAGTTATAGGGTTTTTAATGTTAATAAGTCTAATTATTGGGGGTTAAAAGAGGTAACCTTAAGTTAATTAGGGGGTTATTTAATTGCCATCTTTCATTCTTAATTATGTACTAATTCGGGTAAAAGAAAGGGGTTTGAATAAGAAAAATAGAACGAACAAAGAAGAAAAGAAAGAAAAGAGAGGAGAACGAGTTAGAGAGAGAGAGAACTGAAGAGGGACAAACAAGAAAATTGAGGAATTGATTGCTTGATCACGTTCTTCGGTGGAGGTAGGTTATGGTTTGTTACACTATTAGAGTAAAAAACTTTAATAGCGAAGAGAGTGTTGGTAGTATTATAGAGTCTTATTTACTGCTTATTGTGTGTATGATGATGTGTGATTTATATATATATGATTGGATGAAACAGCATGATGAAGCTATTGAATCCCAAATCTGATATAAACCTAAAAAAAAAAAATCTACTGCTGTGATGATGATGCCTTGGTCTAAAAGAAGGGCCTTGATGAACTAAAGTGATGAGATGATGACGCCTGGGATAAAAGAAAGAAGGCTTGATGAATTAAATAGAATGAGATTAGGGGGATCGGAGCCAGTAGAACGTGTAACGTACCGACACATAGAATTAGTTGGAGGGTGTCACGAACCGACACGTAGCGTAGGGGATCGGAAGTGTCACGTACCGACACATAAGATTAGTGGGGACGAGGTGTCACGAACCGACACCCGTAGATGAGGGGATTAGGGGAGTGTCACGTACCGACACATTGAATTAGGGGATCGGGAGTGTCACGTTTCCGACACATTAGTAGTAGGGGATCGGCGTGTCAAGTTCGACACATAGTAGGAGGGGATCGGAGGGTAAGTACGACACAAGAGGAATACAGATAATGCATTGAGAAGCTACTCATTATACTCAATCTAAAGAACATGTCTCCCAATAAGTATGGCATGGAGGCTCTTGCGTCCTCTAGATATGATCGGTGATATTAGAAATGATGTTTGTACTTGCGTGCTATAACATGTTAGTAAGAATATTAGTTGATGTTAGATGTTATGCTGAGATATATTGTTTTTATTTTTAGTTTGGCCGAGATATGATAACTACTCAGTACCTGTGGTTGCTACGACCCCCCGACTTTTTATGTATTCCTTTTGTTATATGGGTGGAGGGCAGCACACGTTGCCGTCATCTTCGACTCAAAAGTATTTCAAGCCAAGTCTTCGTCACACCGGATATTAGGGGAGCTATGTTCTAGCTTGATAGATCTCCTTCTCATGTTCTGGATGCCTTGGAAGTTTCGGCATAGACTAGCTATGACTTAGTTTTAGCTTCGTTAAAATACTCTTAGTTTAGTAAAATTGATCATAGATGTTCATGTGGTGAGGAATTCCAGGTTGGGGAATTAATAGATGTTGAATTTTTAGAAGTATTGACTTGTCTTGTATTTATGAAAGTTTAAGCATTCCGCATTTGCGTTATGTTGATATAAATTGACAGATAAGTTCAGATTGGTTGGTTCGCTCACATAGGAGGGTAAATGTGGGTGCCAGTCGCGGCTCGGTTTTGGGTCGTGACACAAACATTACCCAAGAGAATTGAGGAAGGTACTTTCATAATAGTTACAAATAACTTCTTGGTAATTGGATTTTTTTTTCATGTTAGACATAGGCAAGGAGCATACATGTAATGCTTGATTGAGTTCCATAATTACAAAACAAATGAATCTACTGAAGCCTGGAATTTGCTCAGAAGTATGGAAAATGTAGAACATAATTCAATTGTAGGGGGTGTATTGAAAAGATTATCATTTGTAAGTGATGGGATCATTTTTCCTTTTTAGAACACATCAAATGGGTAATCAGGTTGTGATTTGCCTTGACTAGGAATTGCAGGCAATTAATATTGTTGAAGTTGAATGGGCTTGAAAGCTATTGATTAAGAAAAGTAAAGAGAATGTAATATTATAAACTGAAAAGTTGTAGAGTTATGGTGTGACTTTTCAGAAATGGTGATATGGGCTTATTGTTTTTCATGATTTTAAAGTTTAATTTAAATGAGGGAAAAAGTATAAATTAATTATATATTGGTAGCTTTCGCTCTGCCAAACTTTTTCCATTATTTAACATTTTTAGTCTTCATCATATGCATTTAATCAACTTACGTCAAATTTGGTGATTGCAAAAGATATATTTTGATGTCACCATTGTCATGTTTGATAAAATAGGTTGCGAGAATAAAAATAATAAAAAATTATTAGAGCTTGGGAGATGTAGATTTGAAGGGGCTATGTTGCATTAGGGGTTATTTCAACCTATTGAAGCTAGAGGCTCTCATGAAGCTATTAGAAGAGAAAGTCGGGTATTGGGCCATAGAACATTCATAAGGACGATTGAGACAAATAAAGGATCTTCAACATTTGAAAAAACATGTTTTGGATGAAATAAAAGGAACTTTCCTCTTTAGGTATTTTTGTACCACGAGGAGATAAGTAAGTACCATACTAGCGACATAACTATGAAGATTATGGTCTTATTGATATAACACTCATTCTCATTGACCTAACTCAACTTTATTCTTTTACTCTTGGAAGGAGGGAATGTAATATTTGTTTGCATTAGTTTGGAGAAGCTGTTTTCCTTCCTTGGTAGGACTCTCTAAAAAGTAATATTTCACATGCATGCCTAATAAACTGTATTTAAGCAAGAGAGGCCAAACTATTAATTGAGTTTCATGAGATAACATTTACCACTAGTGTTCTCTTTGTGTCCTCGACGTTCATATGTCCCCTATATCTTTAGCAATTAACACTATCCTTACCAGATAAAATTTAACACTAGCATCAAATTAAGCGACTGATTTTATATACTAAGATAACTATTTAATATATAGAATGGTAATCTAATCTCAAAGTATTTCTTTTATCATTTAATCAAGAAATTAAATATTCACTTCACTCATGCAAAAGCCTTCACATGAGTAAATAAAACTACGGAAAAGAAGTAGAATCCTTTTACAAAATATTAAAGGGGAATTGTTGAATATACTTCAGAAGTGCACAAATAAATCAACTTATGAACAATATACTTAGCCAGAGACATCTTCCTCGAACACTAATGACTTATCACATAAAATTTCTTTTCAAGAGTCTATATCCATTAAATGAGAAATTATCCTTTCATTGTTTGTTTACAGAGAACACTGTAGAGGCTAAACGTCTATGTCGATGGAAAATCATTGAGTTAGCGGGGACACAAATTAAAATTTAAGCATATCATCCATCAAAATGTCTCTTCAATTTTCTTAGTTACAAGAAAGTAAATACAAATATTAATTGCATAATATATTGTATATGTTTTTTATATGACACTAAAGGACATTCAACTTAAATGGATTTCGTACCTTTCCCAGTTCATGAGAAAAGGTTAAATAAATTTTGACAAGCTCATGATTTGAACTAGGATAAGTAAACAAGCGAGAAAGCCAGCAAACACCCCAAAATAAAATTGAAGTGTGGCCTGCCACAAAAATTTTTGATGGTTAAATTCACTTAGTTCTATCGTAACAAAATTTCTTAGCCCATCTATTTGTGTTTGAAATACAATTCGTTACTTAAAAACTCAATTCAAGCACAAACAGTCACAATCTTCAAGTAATTAAAATGCTAGGAATGCTTTTGTGAGGTAGGAAGTCCATTGATTTTAAACCATAATCGTCAGTAGCAACACTTCTTATTTATATAGGGGACTTCTATGGTTCTAGATTCTTATGTACCCTAGCTTTATTACAAGCTCCTACAGAAGTCCTATTTACTCTTTTCCTTCAAGAATTGGGAAGGTGTGACATCATATAAGTTCAATTTCCTTGAGTATGACATTGCAAATATTTGTAAATATTATATGGTAAAAAAAATTATTTGTTAGTTTTATATTAACGGAGAAAAATGAAGAGACAATTGTTTGTAATGTATTCTAAGATCTCGATTTGCATTTTATCTCGCTAAATTTATTCCCAACCACAGAGATTTCAAATATTTTTTATGTTTTCACTAAACTAATTTAGAATTATGAGTAAGATATGATTGAATAGATAAATACTTTAAAAAAAAATCTTAGGTCAATTGTTTTTTCAGGAATAATTATGTTAGGGGACTTAGACACAATTTCTAGATAAGTAAGGGGGATTTTGTTTTAAAAGAAAGTTGTTGTGTGTGCAACTTTGTCGTAACTTGACCGATTCCTTTTAAGGATTTGAATGAAAAATGTTCTCTATTTCTTTTTAAAAATATGTTTACCCTTTGCTGGCTTTCTCATACATTTGAATTATAAAATTTAATGGTAGCATATTACTTAAGAGATGGTTTATTAAAAAGAAAGAAAAGCAAACTATTTCCTAACTCTTAACAAAGATTAAAATAACAAACTTTGGTTCCATGTCAACGGTAAGATAAATGAGACATCACTACTAGTGATGTGGCTGTGTGTGTATTACAAAAAAAAAGAAGAAAAGAGTAGCATGGTCGTCCTTTAAATTCCATCCTTTTAAGATTTGCATTTTTCTCCGTTGTTTGTATTAATAGTTTTACCAATTTGTAAGGTTGTGTGATATTCTATCATTGCTCCTCTTTCTTCATATGTTTCCTTTTATGTTTCTCTGTAAGAATCCTACTTAGATTGTTCCTCCTTAATCCTCTTTAAATATTCAGAGCTTTCTGTCGCAACCAAAATTATTTAGAATCTTTGGAACAAAAGTTTGGTATACTACTCCTTAAATTTTGAGTTGTTCAATGTTTTCTATGTTGGAGCTCAGCAATATGAATGGTTGATTTTTTATCCGACCAAAATATTAGGATTGCAGCTCGATAATGCAATAATGATTATGATTGTTATTTTTACATGTGAAATTCTAATTTTAGTGTAGGTAGAACCACAGTTCCAATCCACCTCTCTAGGATTAGCTTAAGCCCACTGCGTGGAAAAATGCCAAAATCAGAGTTTATGTGGGGACACAAATTCATCAATAAAATCTCTGTTTGAAGTTTTGACATATTTGTTTAATCCGAAATGTTTAAAGTGGGGGTTAGGCATATGTGTGTTGGAAATTCACGGGTTTCCACTAAACGCTGAGCCCCCATCAGAGCAATTTGCATATTCAATTTTTAGGCTGGTGCAACACAATAGATCGCCAAGTTCACATTCTTTCTGTTGCATTCATGGAGGCCGAAGTCTTTGTTCATTGAATTCATGAGATAAGCTCTTTGATCGCTGAGAGAATTCACCTCAACACTCCACATTCAGAAGTTATCATCCACATTTCCAAAGAAGAGACATGGTTAACTTGAACCTATTGACTCCCACAATAGTGTGTTGGTGTCTGCATTGGTGGATGTCAAATGTCTGCTACTTCAAATATAGACCAATAGGTATTTCAACCATTCTTTCAAATTTCAAATTGAAATAAGGCACAAGATTATAATTGTATCGTTTTGGTGATTCTATGTTTTATTGTTGAGAAATTGCAAGTCTTTGTTTTAGGCTCGTCAAAGTAGTGCATGGGGATCGTATTTCTTGTAATTTCTCACCCTAAAGAACTTTGTTACATTTTAGTGGTGATTATAGTGATCATATTTCACTGCATCACGAGCTCGGACTGTGTACATTTTAGAGGTACATGTTCCTAGAGATTTTTGGGAGCATTCAAAGTAGTTAATATTTGTATTTCCAAAGTTGGTCCATAAACCTAATTTTTACTCGATTAGAGGTCGATATAAAATTATTTAATTTTAATGTGTAAACATTGTTGTTGATATCATCAAAGGCGATTTATGAGGGTAATACTCCAAAAACTAGAGCGTGCATGATTTTAATCTATGTTGTATAGGAGTAGTCTTTGTGCTCAAATCGAAGGCCTATATATATTTCTAAATAAATACTCTTGTGCTTCTATTTTATTATAAGCTCAACAACTCATCGATGTTTAGTGTTGGGTTATTTTGTTGTATTTATAGACGTTTATTTATCATTTACTTTGTCATTGTTCCCTACTTCACTTATGTATTAATCAAGACAATTGAATCAATCACACCCCAATTTACATCGAGATCAAACCTAGGGTTAAGGGTTAATGTTCATGCGCTTCGATTTAGGTCAAACAATTGAAAATTACCTTAATCATGTTAAAATACATGTTAATGTATCCATTATACCCTAAATAAACATAAACAAATCAGTTCATAACATCAAATTCGTAATTGAGTGAAACCTACTTGAAAACCCAACTTTTGAAATCCATTTTGAAAGAACCCTTTGAGGAAAAAGTCTCAAAGGTGAATTAGATCCAATAACTTGTTAATTGATTAAGCGTTGATGGTGAATTCGTCCCTTTTTGTTGCCCACAAAACCTCCCCTATCTTGTCTTCAATGGTATCTTCCAACATAGAGAGAAAAAAGAAGGAAGAGGATTTATTTTTAGAGTTGTGCTTAATTTAATGAGGCTTGGGGTGTTTATATGGGGGGTTAAATTAGTTAATTAAGATTCCTTTAATCCTTAAATAACCCTTAAACCTCTTAATGATTTTAAACGAAGAAATTAAAATGTGCAGGAACTTGGACCCTCATAGACGGAACCCTATCGACAGGCCATATGTTAGTCGACGATTGGTCCCCCCTCCGTCCTGCACAACCGTCGTATTGGTCAGAGACATGTGCAGGATAGGGTTTCCCCATTTTTTATAAGTTCGGGATGACGGTTGGCATCGATGCCACGTAAATCCACACACGAGCCGCCCTTTAAGTCTCGTTGGTCCACACTGCCCATGTAGTGTTGCCTCCAACGTGATAGGGTCCTGTTCGAGGTCCCTTAGTTGGTCTTTGTGGAGTAGTACCTTGACGTTTCTACCACGAATGACCATAAACACATGTTGTACACCCTTCCACTCTAATTACATGAATTTATGACTCCTAAAAATTAGAAAATAGGCTAAGACACAATAATACGTCCTTGGACCAAATTTCAAAACGTCATGGACATTTTTGTTCCTAAACCTCCTAAATTACTTATATTCATAATTATAGGCCTTTTTAAAGTGTTTTGACACCATGGAACCTATGTTAGACCTTAAGACTCATATTAGATTTTCGAAGTGTTACATTTTATTACCATGCTAGGTGTTCGTCCGCGCGTCACTCCTAAACACAAATAATGTAAATTTAATGGAAGATTAAGCCTTTTATATTCTTTCGTCTATCTACGTTATCGTGTCCATGTCCAACAATAGACAATGTTTGTATCTCTATGTTGATCTAGCATGAATAACTAAAACAAGAATATAAAAAAATATTAGTTAAAACAAATATTAGTTCAGAAAAATTAATGTTAAAAAATAACCGATAGATTCAGCCTCAGAATAGAGTTCTTTAGCTACTAATTTTTATGAAATGAAGAATCAGAAAACCCTAAAAAATATTAACAACTTTATACTTGATGCTCTATATTTTTTTCTCTCCCAAAATATTTGTCTGAACTATTTATAGATCTAGACAACCCTAACTAAAATAATTTAGTCAAAATCAATTACGAACCTAAAAGAAAAACAAAGTTGAATTCCCCTTAATTTTCCGCGTGAAGTTGTGTGTTCCAAATTTGGTTCCTATCTTCAAATTCTTACACATGGCAGAAAAATTGTATTGTAATTGAACTTATGTATTATTTTATAACTTTTAATCCATTAAGTTTGTTGCTTGATTTCCTTCTCCAACCTTCTATGTTTAATGCATTTTAACTCAAAGCATCTTCAACATTACTCCTACAAATAAATACATTATTGAACACAATCCATAAAATTTATACACAAAAAGGATAAATAAAAGAAAGGAATATGAGATAAATAATATGTAATATGTGTATATATATATATATATGTAATGAACTATTAGTGTAATAAAGTTGAACTTTGAGGTATATTTAGGAAATTATTTTTTAATTAACTTATATAATTTCTCTACAAAATCATGTATTTATAATAAATTTAGTTAATTTGATTAAGTGTTAAATTTAATGTAAAATGATGTAAGATCCCCAAAATTAAGTTAGGGTTTCTAGAGAAAAACATGTTTTTATAAGGTTTGAGGTGATTTGGAAGTCAAACGTCAAGGGACGACCAAGACGTTCAATGACTAGTCACCTATGTGCCTCATGTTTCTATACATGTATAAATATTGTATGAAATGATATTATGAAGTCTTAAGATGATTTAAAATTATGTCTATAGGAAGTATATGGAGTTTCGTGATGTTTGGAGGTAAAACATCTAAGAATGTCTAAGACGTTCAAAAGTTAGCCCTTGAGACGCTCATGTGTGTCTTGATGGGGCCTTGCATGTTTGGTAGAGTTGCGAGTATTTTTTTTTAGGTGAAACTGATGTGGGGGGTATAAAACTTTTTAAGGTGTATATTTACGTTGGAAACATCCGGGTACGACTTCTCAAGGGCCCCACAAAAGGACCCACAAGAAGGAACCAAGACCTGTCGAGACACTGCTTTAGTAGTGTCAATCGATGACCAAAAATTACGCCCTGTTGGTGGAAAGAAGCCCCGTCGATGGGGAGGCGTAGATGGTAACTTAGTCTGGGGAAGGCTTGGCCATATGACAGCCTCAGACCAATCGACGGAGAGCACAAAATGGCCCATCCATGGACAAACATCCATCCTTGGATCCGTCGATGCAGGCTGGTGCATCATTGGCTGCGAACTACTCATTAAAGGGGTGAATCCTCACCTGACCCTAATAGGTTTAATTAGATATTTTTGGCTGTATATAAGTGATCAAAAACGTGATCAACCCATTCTCAGTCCCATACACACAAAATAAACTTCCCTCCAAAACCAATTCTCCATAGAAACCTCCATTGTTTGTGAAGCTCACGAACATGTTGGAGCTTGGATTCCTATGGTTTATTCATCATTTTTTAAAGGTTTTCATGAATAAATATTTATGGTGATCGTTCATCTCTAAGTAACCTTTCAGTTGGAGAGTTCTTCTTAAAGTTTCTAAAGAAAAAATATGATCAATGTTCTTTTTCTTCAATCTAGCCATGGGATCCATCTAAAAACGTTTTAATGGCTTAATCATGATAATTTGATGTCAATTTATTTGTTTTAATGTGGTTTTTATTTCAATTGAATTATGAACCCATGTCTCTTCCAAAAAATGATTTAGCCCTTGCGTGGGCATTGTGATGATGTCTTGTTAATGGTTTAATACGTTAAATTATCTATATCTACTGTTATTTACATGAATTAATGAAGAATTTATTATGAAGGATCCATGTGTATCATAATATGATGAATTGAACATGCCTATTATAGAATTCTAGGAGTTGACTATAACATTGCCTCTTTAATGGTTTAATGTTGAAGTTGATTAAGTGAAGATGATTGTAGCTACTATTTTGGGTTAATATAATTATGTATTGGAATCTCGTATTATCAAAGTAAGGAAGTATTGACATTAAGTGATCTAGGTTCTTCTCGTCTATCAAATGGTAACTTGTGATCTTGACGTTAGGTTGGTTGTCTTGTATCTTCATTCTATGGTAATTGGTTCATGATGTTGATAGGTAAATTTTATCTGAGACTCTCCTTAATATTATCATGAGAGAAGTATGTAGTTGGTATAAACCCATGTGGATTGATTGCTTAGAACACTGATCACAGGGTAAATCTCTCTCTATTGGTAATCCCAGATGTTCACGGTGAATTTTGACCTCTTGGCAAATCATAAGTAGGGATGTGTTTAATCCATGTATCTTTATCTACTTCCTTTTGGTGAGTGTATTCTTTATTATTGTGGAGCATGACTAAGTAATGCGCAATAAAAACGTTAGAAAGATTGACTAAGAGATCTCAACGTCTTCTTCACATTCTATAAATGATGATGCTATGACTCATGTATCTCAATTTAGTGTGATGAAACATAATTGGGTCTTTATTATTTGATCTTTAACTACTTTCCCCGGATTGGGTTTTGTTTATTGATTATTTATACGAAGTTATCATGGACGTCTGCGTAAAGATATTATCAGTGGAGGTTTAGAAACTTTCTACCTCTAGTATATTGTTAGGGTGATGCTCTTAATATGTATGTTGTATGATCCTTGTACCAACTTGTACCTGGTGTCGTTCATGATTAATGTCATTTAGATACGATTCCCATAAATACATGTATTTTGATGAGAAAGCGAGATAAAGGACCAATGGGATTGACTAAGGCGTAAAGAAACTATGGACGATTGGCTCTCTCTTCTACTCTTTACTTCACTATAGTATGTGGATACAGCTTGTTGCACTAGTTTTGTATGGTCCACCTATGTGGCGTGGTTACTTCTTTATTGGACACTTGTATCTTGTTGCCCATAGCCTTGAAGGAAAATTGGATGATATATGAATGAAGTGATTATGACATCGACCTTATGTGATAAACGTGTTACCTAGTCTCTACTTTAGTTTGAAATGAAGGTTAATGTTACTATTGTTCTGAGTAGGTATTGTTATGGACAGATAATGTAATAAGTTCTCTCCATTGATAAATTATTAAGGATTGATTGATCCCTACCCAGAGCCCTTGTGAATGGTTTAAAAATGACTACGGTTAGGGAGGGGGGGTCTTGAAGGCAATGTGAAGGAATGCCTTGCCTCCAATGCTAATAGTGTTTTTGGTCTATTTTTTTGTATGTGATTCTGATCTTAAGAGGGTGGATTCCTCATAATGATAAAAAAAATTGGGAAAAAAACATACATCCCATTATGTCGATCATGTTGACCACTGCACACCCCACGTCACACATATGCATGCTTACACTATAGCAAGTATATAAGTCATTGTGTCTAAATGAAAGGTAGTTCTCATATTCACCTATGTCTACTCCGAATGCAAGTCTAAATGATTGCCATGCAAGAGTATTGGTAGATGGTAATGTGTCCTTTAACTAGAATTACTTATGATAGGTGTAACTAGTTAATGGACAAGGTATGGTGAAGTTTAATTTTGCCTAGTTGGTTCACATGTGCCTTGATAGGATAGCTGGTCAACGTTTGGTTTCTTGTTATGAATATGACTGTTAAGAACATGTGTGACTTAATGTGTATTGAAAGTTGCTCACATAGATGTACGACACACACATGTATAAGTCGATGAATAGACGGGAGCCTGCAAGTGCGCTAAAAGTGTATCCTAAACTAGATAGGGAAGCTGCTGATATAATGCGATGTCCATGGAAAGGGTTCCTCACATGATTTAGAGGTTGATGAACTCTTATCTAAGTACCTATAACGTAGAATATAGGAGCAATCAAACCTAGTGGACTATAGTTATGAGGTAATGGTTAATGAAGACTTTAACAAAATTAGACTTTATCTGTAGCACTAGTGACTGTGAAGATTGGATGTCCTTTCCCTTGTAGGAAGGTAGGTCACATAAAGATACTTCCCGGTCTGTGACAGGTTTACCTAAACAGGGTATGAGTAAATGTTTCATACGCCCTAAATCCATACCCTGTGATTACCAACCCATAGGGAACTAGCAGTGTATATAAACTAAATGCGCATTTGTTTAATGTTCTACCTTGTCTAGGTAAAGCTTCCTTCTTGGTAAGGCTCTCACAAAATTTCCATGTTTAACACCGGCCACGGTCAGTGTTGTTGTAGAGGCTTAATTTTCCCCCCCGAAGTATATAGACAAGGGTAAATACAGACTAGCTCATAACTGAATTACTTAAGTGTGTAACTTAGGAAGGTGAAAGTAATGAACCCATCTATGATATTGCAAAACGATAGCTCCGTAGGAGTTTCAGGAAAGTGTTTTAATTGTAATGATTAGGATATGCCGTTATGTCTTGCATGGTAGTTGTTGTATATATAAAATACGAAAGAAGTTGTTCATATGGTATGAGTCTATGTGAGGAGTCTTATTTTATACCAACTATGTGATTCTGAATGGACTATATGATGAAAGGATTGGTTACATAATGGAGTGGGTCTCACTTAGTGTTGTGTGAGGTATGAATATAAATGATAAGTGTTTGGTGGTCTTATAAGGTTTTAGTATGTATGTGTAGGGTTGGAGGAGCTTCACAGTACATTGCCCTAGTAGAACGAAGATTTGGGGTTCATGAACAATGGCCTCTAATGAAGTATCAAATGAAAAGAGATTAATATATTGTAGGTATGTAGGGAACGGGTTACTGTAATTCCATAGAGTTTCCACTTAAATGTGTTTGTGATATATTATGCTTACATGGATTATATTGTTGCTGTATGTAGGTTGTATGTATGTTTTTGTGACCCTTAAGTTATGCGCTTCAACCCATTATAACTAGAGTTACGTGGGAGGTTAATATAAAAGGAAAGAAGTTCCTGGGTAAGGAAAATACTCAAACTGTAGTAAAAGGGGATTACGCCCGATACGTTACTCCAAAAATGTGTTACAAATTTATATGTGTTTTTTGTTATGATGTTTGACCGTAGAATATTTATAGCTGTAATTGATGTAAATGCTCAATGATATCTAGTATAGGTTTTAAAGATTTTACTCAAAAAGGCATGGGTTTTATGAAGATATACTCAAAAAGGCATGCAATATGATTTTAAAAAAATGTCACCTTTAAATGCATGTTTTTGCATGGTTGTCATACTTAGTGCATTCTTGTACTAATCCCATTCTTCTCTACATTTTACACAAAGTGTAGGTTATAGATACTTAAAGGATGTCTTAAATGGTGAGGAGGTTGATAGATTATTTCCTAGATCAAGAAAATGAATCCTTAGGTCCAAGGATGTCCTCATATTTAGTTTACTGTAAAGTTTTAATGAATTAGCATAGTATGTAGTTAATGTTATAAGGGTCGTGTCCCTGAGTTACTCTAATGTTGTTGAGTCTAAGATTGAAAAGATACGTAGAATTAAGTTTGTATATATTATATGAGGGGATATATACATATATAGGATCATATTAAATACTATGATTTGGTAAATAAAGTTTAAATTTCTGCTAAATTTACTATTAGCAATGCGATTATGATAACTCTTTATTGTATAACAGCCCTCCGTTAGGGCGATCACGGACCATGTTAACATTTAAGGTAATCCTGCCCATCCCCACCAAGGGAGTGACCAATGAAATATCGTCTCATAGATAACTACTGAGGCTAAAATTGAACATAGGGAAGAGTGATGGAGAACAATAGTAAATGATACTACAATATAAATATCATTCACAATGCACAGCCTAAAATTATAAGTGATGTTTTCTAGAGCAAAAGCATTTTCATTTTGCGTCGCCCTTGAGAATTCTTGATTTACCAAGAGAGCAGAAAGGGGGAAAAACGAAAACATGGATGGCGGAATTGCACGCTCGTCTTCGAGGATCGCGATTTATAGAGGATGGATCAGCCACATGTATTTTGTATCCTTTTAATAATTTTTTTCTTGTCAGGTACTTTTTGTGTAATTTTTTTTACTCTGTTGAATCCAAAATAGGTGTATTATGAGATGTAGATTTTGGATCTTGGATAACTTAAGGGTCTTTCTGTTTTCCGCTTAGGGTTTGGTGTGGCTATGCCAGAAACTGCTCCACATGGGTCTGTCAATTTGATGGTGTGGCATTGTTATATCCTAGGAAAACCTATGGTGAATAAATTTTCTTGCTTTCTTTACTACCCATTTCAAGTTTTCTCCTTTTGTAGTTTATGTATTGATTGTTTATCACAAGTGAAAATGAAAAAGTTAGATGTTTCTAATACTCTTCCTAAAAATTTATTTAGATAGATACAAATTAGGTCAGACAAATACTAAAATAATCCACTATGAATTGAGCTCCTTCCCTGTCCTATTTCAATTTCAACAGTGACGATGGTTGAATTAAATTTTATAAATTACATGGTGAAATGTGTCAATTTTTTGATGGATTCTCATGATTATAAAAGAATATAAACATGTATATATTCAATGGGTTGGTTTATATTCCTCGTTTGTGATTGAAAACAACCATGTTGTTTTTCATTTTTCCATTATTTATTGTGGAAAATCAGTAATTTTGTGCCATAATTACCCAATTTCATACTTTATGAGGAAGTTTATCGAGTCTATGTTATGGGAACTATGAAGAAAAGATAGTGCAATCTAATTAATAGTTAGACCAATAAATTTTTATATTCTCACAACAGTTATAGAAAGTATTCTATTATTTTGATTGTGACGTGCATAGTTTTCATATTATTTCTAGGATTTTTATACTCCTTTATTATTATCTTTTGATTTGGTTTGACGGATAATTCATTGAAGTAGAGAATTAGTTAGTTATTGGAATTAGGTTATTTGAGTAGGAAGTAAATTTAAAGAGATCTAAGTTATGCCTCACTTGATGATTTTAGATCTCGTTAAATTTACTTCCTACTCCAATAACCTAATTCTATTATCTTTTAACTAAATCTATACTATAATGAATGATCAGGTAAACCTGATCAAAAGATAAAACTAAAGAGCATAAAAATCCTAAAAATAATAAGAAAACTATGCACATCACAATCAATATAGTATAATACATTCTATAACTGTTGCAAAAATATAAAAATTGATTTGTCTAACTATTAATTAGATTGTACTATCTTTTCTTCATAGTTCCAATAACATAGATCGATAAATTTGCTCATAAAAATATGAAGTATGCTTAATTATATCACAAAATTAGTGGTTATCCACATAATTTTTTAAATAAATATGAGAATGATCACAATATGTTTAAAAAGAACAGAACCAATTCTCTACCCCAATTTCACTCACGGACGAATATACACCAAACCCCTGAATATATACATGTTTATACTATTTTACAATTATGAGAATCCATCAAGAATTGACACATTTCACAATGTCGACAAGCTTAATTCGACCCTCATCCTTTATTTGAACTTGAAACAGGAAATGTGAGTAACACCACACATGTGTAAAGTTTTTTTATTATTTGTCATGATTAATATGTATCAATTTAAATCATTTTTCAGAAAGAGTTTAAATAAAAAAACACCTAACTTTCTCAGTTTCACTGTAATAAACAATCCATACAAAAACTACAAAAGGATAAGAATTGAAGGGAGTTATAAGGAACAAGAAGTTAGCTCACCGCAGATGTTCCACCAAATCCAGGTGATATTACAATGAACACAACCATCAAATGACGAGGCCTATCTTGACCGGAGTTTTGGCATAGCATAAATCCATTCCCTAAGTGAAAAAACAGAATACACCCCTAAGTTGACTAAGCCATCAAATCCACATATCCTAAAAATCCATTATTGTGGATCAATAGAGTAAAAAAATGACATAAAAAGTACTGAGTAGAAAAAAAATCAAAAGGGTAAGAATACATGTGGGTGATTCATCTTCCATAATATACGCTCCACTGAAAGACGGAGATGTGCCATTCCTCCAAAGCTTTATACTTGATCCCCTATATTATTTTGTTTCCCATAATTATATCTCCGAATTATTTATAGATGTAGAAAATTCTAAATAAAATAATCGATTGCAAATAAAATGAGGAACCTAAAACCAAAACAAAGTAGAATTCTTTTTTATTTTCTTTGTGAAGCAGTTTGTTTCAAATTTTATTTCTATCTTTAAATTCAAAAACATGGCAGTAGAAATGCGAATTGTAATTGCGATTACTTATGTATTATTTTATAACTTTTTAATTCTTTTCTAGATTCTTTCTCTATCAACCGTCTATCTTTAAATAATTTAATACGATTTAGATCGCAACCTTCTCTAATCTATACACCGATTTAGTTCTACGAAATAACATAATATTATTTAGAAGGTCAAATACATATGTTCAAAAAGGATAATACAATAATACATAAGAAACAATAAACGATATAAAAAATATATTTTGGCCGCAAATGATACCCACATCTATACTTTTACTCCTCCTCGAGCAAACATAAAGTTTCATGGATCTAGAAGAATCATACGTGGAATGCCAATTTAAGTAGAATGCAAAACATTTACATATAATGGATTTCCAAATGCAAGTACTATCCCTATTATGCAAGACATTCCAATGAAGCAACATATTCTGGAACTCTATGTTAAGGAAGGAAACATTTAACTAATAAAATTTATAACTTTTGCTCCCCTACACTCCACCAAAGAACGTTAATAAAACATTTATCCATCATAAACAAGTGCCACCAAAGAAAAAGAGTCCCACAACCTTCATTACAAATTGAAAATAAATAATGATTTAGCATCAAAAGAATAACTAAACCACACCACGAAATAAATTTAGATGGTATTCACAAGTTTTCATATGCTTGTCAATTATCTACAATCTGACTAATTTTAGAATTGTTTTTAATAGAATCAAAGGGACTTTAACGACTTGTAATGTAAGCTAGGGGACGATTTAGGTAAAACAAAGATCTCATGACTGACTCAGTATAATTAATATTCTTCCACATGGTTTTAATATTTTGATTGACTTTAAAATCGCTTAGTATTGAATTCTTATCTTTTCCTTTTTACATTATACAATCCTTGATTGGAATATTTTCTTAATTTTAGGGGGAGTTATAGGGTATTTCATTTTTAACCCTCCCTTATCATGCCTATTTATACCTTTCAAGTAACCCAACTAATACTCTGCACTTCGCTTCACGTGATGTATGTTCAGGTTCTCTATTTAAATAGGTAACACAGTAATTGGTTTTACTTTAGATCCTTAAAACTACTCCATTGTTCTCTTATTTCCCAAATTCGCCACCATTTTTTGGTTTATGGATAAATAAGCATCATAGTTTACTGTTTGTCCATCCATCAAATCACAAATATAAAGTTTTTATTCTCCACATACACTTAATGTGGTTGATTTTGAAAAATAGGATCTATGATGACATTTTATGTAGAGATAAACAATTAAAACTCCACCTTGGTAGGAAATCTTCACATAAATGGCACTGTTTCCATAGGAATATTTTATTAATCACCCCAAACATTTTTTTCAAGTTAAACTTCATACTATTAAAACAACATATTAGTTTCAAAGTCCTAAATTGTCAAACTTGGAAGATTCCCAAAGCATTAATCATGTTTAACTAGAGATACTCTAAGTACTAAGTATGCATTATCATCATTCATGTTTGAGTTCTCTATTTCCCCCCCCAACCCCTTTTTCAAGAACAAGTCGCAAATTCCAAGTGGTTGTCCACTCCTTATCCTTTGAAAGCGTTCCTCTTATTTGATTAGTTTACTTTTTTTTAGTCGGGGTCATGTTTTTAATCCGATGGTCTGCTATAATGTTTTACTCATCAGCACTATTTCAATTTACATTTGATTGATATAACCATTTTCCCTCTTCCAATTTGAAGAACTAATTTTTCTTGAATACTATATATTTATCTTTAAATGTTTTCTTCTTTTATCCTGTCTCGTATCCTTGATCTTGTGCATATAATTCAGTTCAAATTCCAAATATGATTTGCACGAAGAATATTGTCTAAACGTTTTTCTCCAATTCATAATAGAACACATTCTTGTCTCATGTTTGCAGTGAGTAATTCCATATGTAAAGGAATGCAGTATCATGCATTCATAGAATAAATCATAATCACGTGATCCAATTGAATTTGGAAAAAGAAGAATTGTCAAAATAATATGTGTCATCCTCGCTAGCAGTCATCTGGGAAATGATATGAGACACAAATATATAGAATTGACTTCATCAGTGAAGTATTTTTAGATTTTCATGCATTTAACATTCGGAGAATGTGATTATTTTGGTGTCTCCCATCTTAATGAAAGATTAAACTTTGCCTTTATTTCTCTATTCTCTCTCTTCATCACAAGGAATTAACAAAAGGATCGTCGGAAGTTTATTCAATACTTTTTTCTGATTCCCTATGATGAAGAAGGAAACCTGGGCCAAAATTCATTACAAATCATTAAAAGTTTATGACTAATGAATTCAGGTCTGTTTGTTGTCCTAGTTGTTGTATTAACTGGTAATTGCTAATTGCCCCGTTCTAATTTCAAACATGAATGATCGGTTTTGATTATGTGTATTACAAGACGCCAATAACATTATTTTCATACAAGACCATCTCCACCTACCTCTATGTTTACTCTCTATTCTTATCTCTTGAGATTCCAGATAGTGAATGGCAACTCACCCCCGCAATCACTCGTCTATTGCTAAATGTAAAGATTGAATATTAATTCTCAAATTTGGAGAATTCTTCCCACACTCTCTACTTAAATTTTTTAAATATTTTATGATTATTAGAATTACTTTCAATTAACATATTATTTTACATATAGTTTCATTAATTAAATATCTAATATTCATAAGTTATTTTAAATGTAATATAATATTTTAAAAAATATATAATATTATATACTACTTTAATATCAAACTAATTATTTTTTTTTTTAATTTTCACTAAAATAAAATTTTATTTTAATATTAATATTCTTTGTAGAGAATATACAAAATTAAAATGGTAAGACAAATTTTTTTATTTAAATACAAGATAACAATACAAGAATAACATAAGAATTTAAATTCAACATAAAATACAATAATAACATAATAATTAATTCGTGAAACAAGAACCAAGTCAAAAATATGTTAAACGAGAATTCAGAATTTTGCAATTATTGCCAGTCCGTCATGTTTTTGGAGAAAGAAAGTGCTACATGATATAACTACATATATTATACTATATAATGTGATAATTAAGGATGAACGTGATGTTAATGCACCAATTAAGGATGTTGTAGAGGCTCAAACTCCAATGACAGAAATGGTTTTACATGAAAATCTCCGATTTGAACAATTTTTGGGTAGACATAGTAATATTAAGGAAAAATGATAATTTTTGAATTTCATAATGCATTAATAGAGAATTTATGGGAGCAACATAAGAATTTTAAAAATTGAATTATATTTCAAGTATAGAATATTCTCGGTTCAAGGTGTAGGTATTTTTTTAAATTTCTAATATTTATAATTAAATAAAAAACTGAATTTTTTTTGATCACTAAGAGTGAGAATTTAGATAAAGAAATTTTTTGGGAAAATAATAAATACTTTAGTATCATTAATTAAGAAAATAAGAATAAAATAGAAATATAAAAAAATTATGAGGAGATAGAAAATGATTCCTTTAAAGATTAAAATATATAACTTGTGGTTAGTTGTTGTCTGAAAATAAAAACAAAATCTATGTTTTGTTGAGATGGAATAGAGTGTATGGTGAGAGATCCCTAAAATTTGTATACTCTTGCAAACAAATGATATTATTATAGCTCTGAACAGGCGACTAAAGGGTTTTGACAACAATCGCTTTTCATGCAATTGACATATTGGTAAAAAGAATTCAATATCCTTATATAAAACAGGGAAACTAAACAGGATCAAAATGAAAATTTGGGAGCTAGATACGTAATTAGAAAGTTAGGAAAATTGTGAATTGTAAACTATCTATATCGTTTTAAATAATTAAGAACCCGTTTTTTATAGTAAATTATTGTACTCTAAATTAATCTCCATCCGTTTACAAAAAGAATATCTCTATTGCTTTAGGTCTTTTAAAAAAGAATGTCCTCTTTCCTTTTTTTTTTGGCAAAACTTTAATATACATCTTCCACATGGCAAATGGTAGTTAAGACCACAGATTAAGAGTATTGGTATATTTTTAACTAACCTTTAATTTGAAACCAAGATTAATTATTTTTTTTAAACTCGTTATAATCAACTAGTCATCTTTTTTGTAACAGAGGGAGTACTAGTTTTACACTAAATTAGATATTTCAAATTAAATAATAATGTACATGAAAAATATGTTATGTTTCTTGAAATACCTCCATCCGTAGAAACATAGATCTATTTTTTGTTAATCATAACCCTCTTGCGCCTGAAACAAATTGAATACCACTGTTGAAAATCATTTCAATAATTTTGCATAATTTCATGTCCATTGAGTAAAACAAGATATACACTATATTCCTAGAATATTGTTAAGATGCTCTCATCAAACATTCCAAATCATCAAGAGGGGTGAGGGAATCCTATTCATGTACTTCGGGGTTCTCTCTAGATTAAAACTGCCTGGTAAGTTTATATAGATATATACCACATCCCAATATATAATAATCTATAAATATTGGTTAATGCCGCATAAAAACATTACAAATCATAGGGCAAAATACTAGTCATTCTGTCGCATCCTGATCCTGCCTCGGCTCCTCTTGATTAAACTGCATTTATATATATACATATATATATATATATAAACCTAAGCCGAGAAAAGAAATAGAGAAAACACTTTTAATGTAGTAGACCAATGGTTAAAATCATAGAATTTTATTAGGGCATAATAGAATGATTCATCACCACTTAATAAGCCATATCTATGAATTTACTAAGAATACAATAATCAATAGTTCCGATGTCTTTTTTATAAAATTCTGGAATAAAAAGACATTCTATTTACTTTATCAATGATTGATTAATACAAAAAAACATTAAAAACAAATATATATTAATAGCACATATGTAAAATTATTCACTTGAATTTATTTATGCTTTGTATGTTAAACATAATTCTAATAAAGTTTTGACGTTATGGAATTAACATTTATGATTTTACCTGAAGTATATATCCTCGAACAAATGAAATTTTCTGACCTTACTTTATTATGTTAAGTTTCAAACAATCGTGATTTACAACTCCTCACAACATTATCAATTCCAGATGCATTCGAGTTACACATCAAGCTCTGAAGTGCATCAAACATACCAATAAAGGAGAGTGGCGGCTAAAAGAAATTAGGGTTTGATGATGTCTATTGAAGAGGATGAACATTTTATAGACAAAATAGGCCTTGCCTTCTTAAGGTAAAAGTTTTCAAATTTACCTTCAAGATTGTATTAGTTTTCAATTAGACCTTTTAAACTTTTTAGTAAATGCATATTAAAACTTTTAATTTAGCATTAAATATCATGTTCATATTTGAATTTTTTTTAATATTTATTCAAATATCATTGTTGACACACATTTTTGACCCTTCCCGATATAAATAAATATCGAGCTTCTTAAGTTTTCGACAATTTGAAATAATTCACTTTATAAAATTCTTGATTTTTTCCAAGTCATTTTAAGATTCATATGTTTCCATCCAATTGCCTCAATTTGATAGAAATTACAATTTGTATGATCTTTTTTCTCATGTCAATTGACCACATTATTGGCTTTCCTTTCTAAACCCCTTTTTATACAACTCCCCAAACACCAATTTTTCAAAAGACCCAACAGCAAAAGCCATCAATTTCCAAATTATCAGGGCCAATTACAACAACCTCAGAAGCCCACAAAAAGATACCCATACAACGTAGAACAGTTCCAAAATAGCCCACAGAGAAGTCGACCTGACCCGACTCATCCCTCCTCTTCTTCACAAGAAGAAATCCAGAAGCGTACAACAACAACGCACGTCTTCACTTCATCAAAACACAATAACAATAGTGCGCGTGAATGGCAAAAAAAGTCCTAAACGTGCCTCACCGCTTCTCAATCCATAAATGACAAGTCACGTGGTGTCAAAAATAAACGAAAAGAGGCAGCGATAGAGGAAGTACACTTCTTTGTGTTGTCGTCTTCTTCCCTTTCATGTACATGCAGTACGTCCAGTACTGTCCCAGTTGCAATTTTGTCCTGCTGTAGCTGCGTTTCAGCCCTTGTAGCAACAAGATTAAGACACGTCAAGCAGCAATACGTTCGATCAATCTGGAGTATCCGTCTCAATTCTATCTGTTTAAAGTTTGAGGGAATCCCTTGGAATATTCCTTACGTTTTTTATAGAACTCCAAATTTCGTGGTCCTAGAATTCAATTTTAAGCTCTTTTCTCTCTTTCGAGCCCTAATTTTATTCTACATAAACTTTATCTTTCCCATTGTTTAAAAGAAAGAATTGATCGTTCTTCATTGAGGGAGAGATTTTTTTAGTTGGAAAAATTTAGAAGAAAAGTGAGATATTTTAAACTAAGGCACAGGGGATAGTTCAAGCAGTTAATCATAAAATACGTATAAAAATATATACGATAATGGGTAAACTAGGGCGTTTCTTTTGGATGTCCTATTCGTGATTTTGTGGTGGAACTCGCCGTCATCCCCCTTCTCATTCTTATCTTCGTCTCTGCTCCAAAGAAGGTAAAATATTTTCTACCCTTTGTTGTTCAATTCCTAGTAATTTTAAGTGTTCGGTTTAGATATTCTTAATCTTTTTACTCATTACATGTTAGCATTATTTATATTAATGATAAAGATTTTCTTTGTTCTTCCTTGATGTTTTACTACTATTGTTATTGAAATGCAACAAAGCTCTCAGTTTCTTTTCCTTGTTCGCCCCAATAATTTCACTTCGTGTGCTGTTTCGGTTGCTTACATTTGTTTAGATCATGAATTCGTTCATCTAAATCCGATTTGAAATACGTTAATAAATCGACAGACCCAAGCATTTTTTTCTTTTAGTTATTTTAGATTATTTGTTTGTCCTTATCCCCTCATTCTGTATTAGTTCACATGCTTGTTGCTGAATTAGTTTGTATGTATTTCATTTTTCTCTGCCTTTAAGTATCAACCTCTGCTGGTTTTGTTGCTGGTAATGTGGTTGTCTGTGTAAAGATACAATCTCGACTAGCCTCCTACTGCCTATCGTGATTTTTTTTAAGCCCATCTTTTCTGCCTAACATCTTAGTTTTTTTGTTAATGTTTTTTTTTTAGCTTTAAGATTACTTGTAGCATGAATTTATTTGTAGTGATATTTCATGTGCATAGCATGCTGATTTTTCTTTAAAATAATGTCAACTGCTGGTGTTTTGGTTATATGTTATGTAGTCTTCGTACTTGCCTACTGTTAGAACCGTAAACTACTTGATCGAACTACGTGCAGACATGTCTAGGACTTGGGCATTGGTATTGACATGGATGATGGCAAAACAGTGCAACACAAGTTCAAGGTGCTTAGGTGTTGGCAAGGCAGCTTGAACATGCAAGGCTTACGTGCAGACCAGAGTCGTTGGCAAGGCAGCGTAATGGCTTGATGAGGCAAGGCTTTGAAGACTTGACAATGGCAAGAACAAAGGTAGTTCACGAGAATTTCTTAAATAAAACTAAGTGTTGGAGGATAGCTAAAATATTCTAAGTGTTGGAAGCTGGCCAAAATATTCTAAGTGTTGGAATGTAGCCTAAAATATTCTAAGTGTTAGAATATTAGTATTTTGTGTAGTAATGAACGTAATTTGAATTTGATTCTATCTGTTAGAAATATGGCTATTGGAAACATAGTTTGAACCCTCTGATGACAAGTGTCGGACATGTGTTATTTGTAACTGCCGCATGTAACT
Organism: Solanum habrochaites; assembly: GCA_027704765.1. Taxonomy (NCBI): domain Eukaryota; kingdom Viridiplantae; phylum Streptophyta; class Magnoliopsida; order Solanales; family Solanaceae; genus Solanum; species Solanum habrochaites. Next base: position 27,856,634 of record JAKWJA010002495.1, read on the forward strand.
GCCATGTGCAAAAATTTTATTAAGGGTGAAAAATCCTCTAAAGCTTAGACATAATGTTTTATAGCCTTAGACAAATTCGTGAAGCCTTCCTTTGTATTTATTATCAGATTAATAAAGGTTGGGACAAGTTCCTGTAAAGTCTGTTTGTTGTTTAACTTTGCTGCTAAAATATTTCTCTACTTAGTCAAATTCGTGGCTGTAAGATAGTATGAGTGTTACAGACGTTTGTAAGACTGCCTAGAGTGGTGTTCGGTAAAAATAAATCAACCATTTTTCAAAATTGGTACCAGAGCACGGTTGAACGATGGTTAAGAACGCAGAACTGTGGGAACTGGCACGAAAAATTGAAGCATTAATTAGGTTTATAGATGATATTTTGGGAGACTCTACGTTTGTGGATTTTTTTACAGAAGTCATTGATTTGAGACTTGACACTGAAAAAGTTCAGGGGGAGATTGGTGTATATCGAGAGATTGTTGATAATCATATCCATGAATTCTTTGATTTTCGTACCACAACTACGCAAAAACGTGAAGTACTACAGAAGGAAAATGAGAAACTTCGTGCAGAGCTCGTTGTATTGTGTCGGGCTGTGGCTACGTTGAGTTCAAATCATGTTGAATCATCTAAGATTAAAATTTCAGAATCTAAAGCCTTTAGTGTCCCCACAAGTTCTAAAGAACTGTAAAATTTCATTTGGGACATGGAACAGTATTTTACTACTGCAAGGGTGCGTGACGCTGACAAGTTAAACATTACCACCATGTACTTGACGGGTGATGCTAAACTTTGGTGGAGGACTTGAAATGCAGATGATGTAAGTGTTGGTCGTCCTACAATTGATACATGGGATAAGTTAATAAAAGAAATGCGTGATCAATTTCTTCCTAGCAACGCAACTTGGTTGGTAAGGGATAAATTGAAAAGGATAAAGCAGACGGGTTCGGTGAGGGAATACATTAAAGAATTCACCTCTGTGATGTAAGACATACATAATATGTCTAAACAGGATCAATTACACAACTTCATTTCGGCTATGCAAGGCTTGGCTCAAAACGAACTCCGGAGGCAGAATGTTAAAGATCTGTCTAGTGCAATTGCTGCTTCAGATTCGTTGGTTGATTTCGGATGACTCGTTATTTAACAAATGTTCCTTCCACTTCAAAGAATAAGAAAAAGAATGATAAGAAAGGGGAATTAAAAAAGGATAGTCGTAAGGACAGTACAAATGACAAAGGAAAGGCACAAATGAAGGATGGAAAAGACCGACCAAAGAACAAATATGGTAATTCTAAGGGCTGTTGGACTTGTGGTGGTCTTCACTTGGCCAAATCTTGTTCGTACCGAGAAAAAGTAAATGTTTTGATTGCTGGAAATATGTATCAAAGGGAGGAAGATGAGGAAATTGTGGCTGCATTTGCAAACCCATTGGGATTGTCCTTCAACCATATTAAAGGATGTTGGAGAAACATCTAGTACTTCAAATCATCATGCTTCCGTAATTCATATAGAAATGACAATGAAAGAAAAATGTGTGATGGCAATGGTTGATACAGGAGCCACTCATACGTTTGTAAATATGAGAATGTCTACAAAATTGGGGCTGAAGTTATCTAAAAGACCTTCGTACGTCAAAATAGTCAATGCTAAGGCACAAGCCATTGTGGGTATGGCTTATGGTGTGTCTATGTCGAGTGGAAGTTGGGTGGGAAAATATTATTTTGTGGTGATGTCTCTTGGTGAATTTGAGATCATACTTAGGATTGATTTTCTAAGAAAATTCCAGTTTGTTCCGTTTCCTCACTTAGATGAAGTGATGGTCATTAATGGAAGCACTGCTGGATTTCTTAAAGGTGTTGATCCATTTGGGAACATTAATAAACTTGCAAGGAAGAAAGACAAAGGAATGTTCTTGTCTTCTATGTCAATCGAAAAAGGGCTGAAGAAAAGTGATGCCACTATGCTTGCTGCCTTGGTTGAAGTGAAACCTGATGTTAAGATGGAAGTGCCTGATTGTGTTGCTGAATTTCTTAAACAGTATGCTGATGTTATGCCGCCTAAATTACCAAAGAAATTACCACCAAGGAGGGATATTGATCATAAAATTGAGTTGCTACTTGGTACGGTTGCTACTGTACATGCTCCTTATAGTATGGCTTCAAAAAAATTGGTTGGTTTGCCCAAATAATTGAACGAGTTGTTGGATGCCGAATTATTCAGCCATCTAAGGCTCCCTATGGTGCCCCTGTTTTATTTAAACAGAAACAGGATGGGACGATGTGAATTTGTGTAGATTACAGGCGCTAAACAAGACAACTATAAAGAACAAATATCCGGTTCAATTTGTGCAGGATTTGATGGACAGGTTGAGTAAGGCATGCTGGTTCACTAAACTTGATCTGAGGGCGGGTTATTGGTAGGTTAGGATAGCAAAGGGTGATGAACCAAAAACATCATGTGTAACTAGATATGGTTCATATGAATTCCTTGTAATGTCATTTGGGCTGACTAATGCTCCGACAACAGTTTGCAACTAAATGAATAATGTCATGTTAGACTATCTTGATTAATTTGTTGTTGTCTATATAGATGATATTGTCATTTCTAGTCGAACATTGGAGGAACATGTTAATCATTTAAGTTTGGTTCTGTCTAAGTTTAGAAAATACATACTTTATGTCAAGATAGAAAAGTGTGAGTTTGCTCAAAAAGAGATAAAATTCTTGGGGCATCTTGATAGTAAAAACCAAGTTCGAATGGATCCTAAGAAAGTGCAAGCCACTGTTGATTGGAAGGAACCTCGTCATGTTAATGATTTGAGGTCGTTTCTTGGCTTAGCTAGCTATTATATAAAATTCATTGCTGGTTACTCAAAAAGGGCAACGACTTTGGTAGATTAGATGAACAACGATAAAAAGTGGGTTTGGTCTGAACGATGTGATGAAGCATTTCATAATTTGAAGAATGCTATTGCATTTGAACCTATACTCAAATTTCTTGATTTTGAGTTACCATTTGAAGTGTATATTGATGCGTCAGACAAGGCAATTGGTGGTGTATTAGCGCAAGAAAGTCATCCAGTGGCCTTTGAAAGTAGAAAATTGATTGATGCTGACTAGCGATACTCAACAAATGAAAAAGAAATGGTTGAGGTGGTACACTGTTTGCAGGTTTTGAGAGTTTATCTCCTGGGTACTCGTTTTATAGTAAGAACATATAATGTAGCAAATACATTTTTCATGACACAATAAAAATTTGAGTCCTAAACAAGCACGGTGGCAACAATTCCTTGCAGAATATGATTTCATGTGGGAACATAAACCCGGAAAACATAACAAGGTTGCTAATGCGCTGAGTAGAAAAGAAGTGTTTGTTGCAGTATATTCAATTTCAAAACTCGTAATTGATTTCTATGATAGAATCAGGTTGTCTATTGCAAATGATTCATTATACGTTAAATGCATGGGTCAATTACAATATGGCACAAAGAAACGGTATTAGATCGAGGACGATCTGCTCTTTTGAAAGGGGGTAGAATCGTTGTACCAAATCAGGGCGGATTGTGCGAAGACTTAATTAAAGAAGTTCATGATTATGCTTAGGCTGGACATCCAGGTTTTGAAAGGAAGTTAGCCTTACTATCCCGTGTTTATGTTTGTCAAGTTGACAAGACTGAACGTAAGAAGGAAGCAGGTTTGCTTCAACCTTTGCCTGTTCTTGAAAGGCGATGGCTATAAGTTAGCATGGATTTCATTTCTTGATTCCCTAAAGTATATGGCAAAGCATCCATCATGGTGGTAGTTTACAGATTGTCAAAATATTCTTTTTTTATTGCTTTACCTGAACTATGTTCATTTGAAGTTGCTGCTGATTTGTTCTACAAATATGTGGTTAAGTATTTTGGTGTTCTGGATTACATTGTGAGTGATAGAGATACAAGGTTCACTGGTAGATTTTTGACATCTTTGTTAAATATGATGGGAACTGAATTAAAATTTTCTACTGCAAATCATCCACAAAGATATGGAAAGACGAAAAGAATTAATCACCTGTTGGAAGAATACTGTAGGCCTTATGTGACAGCAAGTCAACAGAATTGGCTGGCATTGATAGATACTGCGCAGTTCTGCTATAATCTACATAAGTCGTCTGCAATATAAATGAGCCCTTTTAGGCAAACAGCCTATGATGCCACTAGATGTTGCCAAATCTAAAAATCAGGGAAAGTGTCCAGCAGCATACAGGGTTGCAAGGGACAGACTTTAAATGTAATCTGAGGCACAGTATAGCTTGCGCAAGGCTCAGCGGCGTATGAAAAAGTATGCTAATCAACATCATCGCTCAGTTGAGTTCAATGTGGGTGACAAGGTGTTACCGAAACTTACCCCACAAATCTAGAAACAGATTGTAAGTAAGAACAGACATCGGGGATTGATTCCTTAGTATGATGGTCCATTCGAAGTGGTGAAACGAGTGGGAGAAGTTGCTTATAAGTTAAATTTGCCAGAAAGGTTGAAAATTCATCCCACTTTCCATGTGAGTTTCTTGAAACCTTATTTTGCAGATGCACATGATCCGGATAGAAACAGGTCAAAGAGGGCTCCTCAATCAGTACCTACACAGTATGATATTGAAGTTGAGAAGATCCTTGATCACCGGGTTTTGGGCACAAATAAGAAGAATACTAAGACAAAATTCTTGGTTCATTGAAAAAGCAAGAGTGCAGACGATGCAGTTTGGGAGAAGGCAAAAGACTTATGGCAGTTTGATGCTCAAATCGAGGACTATCTTAAAACAGTCTCGATAAGGACATCGAGTTCAAGTGGTGTGGGTGGTCTGTTAAACCCGCAAACTACTTGATCTAACTACGTGCAGACATGTCAAGAACTTGGGCATTGGTCTTTATATGGATGATGGCAAAACAGTGCAACACATGTTCAATGTGATTAGGTGTTGGCAAGGCAGCTTGAACATGCAAGGCGTACGTGTGTACCTGAGTCATTGGTAAGGTAGAGTGTTGGCTTGACAAGGCAAGGCTTTGAATAATTTACAATAGCAAGAACAAAGGCAATTCACGAGAATTGCTGAAATAAAACTAATTGTTGTAGGACAACTAAAATATTCTAAGAGTTTGAAGATGGCTGAAATATTCCAAGTAATAGAATGTAGCCTGAAATATTCTAAGTGTTAGAATATTAGTATTTCATGTAGATAAGAATGTAATTTTAATTCGATTCTATTTGTTAGAAATATATTTGTTGGAAATTTAGTTTCAACCCTGTGATTAAAGGTGTCGGACAGGTGTCATTTGTAACTGCCGCATGTAACTGCCATGTGCAGAAATTTTATTAAGGGTGGAAATTCCTCTAAGGCTTAGACAGGCTGTTTTCTAACCTTATACAAATTCGTGAAGCCTTCCTTTGTATTAATTATCAGATTAATAAAGGTTGGGACAAGTTCCTGTAAAGTTTGTTTGTTGTTTAACTTTGCTGCTAAAGTATTTCTATACTTAGTCAAATTCGTGGATGTAAGATAGGTTGAGTGTTACAGACATTTGTAAGACTGCATAGAGTGGTGTTCGGTAAAGATAAATCGACCCTCTTTCACCTACTATGGTAAAAGAATGAGATTGTGCTTAGTTGATCTCTATTAGCGTGCAATTGAGATCAAACGGATACTGTGTTAAGCCACATTGTTATTTACATTGTTACCTATTAGATCTTTTTTTTAGCTTGAGTTTACTGAATATATGGTTATGTCTCTTTCATTATTAACAATTTATTTATATTTATGTCTTGTGCTTAATTAATTTAGTTATTAAAACCTCTATCTTTCTTGACTTGTATTAAGTTCACAATTGATGATTTCTTTTTCATATTGTTGTCTCCATTAATGTTTTTCTTATAAAAAAAATGATAATAATTGAAGTTTCCTTGTTTCTAATTGTTACTTCCAATTAACTATTAATTCCATATGATTTATTATGATACATGTGATGTCAATTCAAGTCCACTTTGGACTCATCCATTACATTTTGTTAAGTTGTTTTGAATCGGTCGGTAAATGGAGGCCGTGCACAATGGGGAAAAACTATATCACAAGTCTTAGGATCAAAATAAAAGGAAACACACGTCGTATATTGATGCTACAGAGAATACATGAATAGTCTGTGATATACATTAGTTGTATAAATAGTGTAAAAGCAGTGAAAATGGGCCAAAAGAAAAAATATTATCTTGTTAGCTTAGAACAGGTACAATTAAAATGGTCTGAAGGGCCAAAATGAAAATGGTCTAAATACTGGTCTAGGAGGACGAAAAACAAATTTTGGCCCAACTACTTCTTTTCCTCCTTACTTTACTATGTTTATTTCACTTCCTAGTATGTGTCGTTAATTTTGATGTTTAAAAGTTCATATCCATGAGGACGCTCATTTCGTTTTTTTAACAATTTAACTGAATTTATAGTCTTCAAACGAACTTAAAAGTATCAAATTTGGCAGGTAAAAAACCTTTATTAGATACTAATCTAACATGTCACTTTCAAAGGTTTCCAAATAAATTTTTAAATCAATATTAAGTTAATGTTATTTTAGCCAAACAAATTAATCGTCGTGTCACCACATTAGTGGATATTTTCGGTGTCGTTAAACCCTTCCTAAAATATTAATGATAATTCCCAAACCCCTTTAAAATGTTTTCAATTGATTCCCATTTTGATCTATTGAAAATTTATTTTCTTAATTTTTCTTCACATATTAAGTGGCGGATCTGTAACTAAAATATTTTTCCAAATAAGACAGAATGACGACTCTTCTGGGACTTGAATGGTTCTAACCTTAAAATTAACTTTTTTTTAGCTATATGTGTTTAGTTATTTTTTTTTTATCTGTTATGTTATTAAACTTTCACATCTCATGGCATCAATTTTGTCAAACGATAAATAGAATGCATTTGGACAAATGCAATTACATAGCATACTATGGCTGTCCATTAGAAACACATAAGTAATATTTTTTGAAATGATAAAGGAAAAGTTGTCTTGCTGTCATCGAAAGTCGTTTATTAATCTTTACCTCGTTGTTTTTCCGACTCGGGTTACCGTCATTTTCTAAACCAATTCTAAAACTTATAGTAGAGAAGTGAAACCATATCCAAATCTAAGCATTAGCCTAAGGCAACTTTATTCCCAAGTTGTACTAGGTCCATTAGTGAAACCGCAAAAATCATGTCTAAGGTCCTTGAACTAATGACATATAATATTATTTGACATTTGATAGACGTATGTGTGGGAACCTGATTTGAGATGGGTAAGATTAACCAGGTTCTATTTTTGTCAGTATGGATCGTTTTCCTAAATTTGACATGGTTGTGGAAGCCCCAGTTTTGCTCAAGATGTGGTGTAACGACCTTGATAGGGATCACAAAGAACCCTTAACAAATACTCAACATTGTTGGTCCATCAACAAATATGTGGGTGCCCTAACTGAACTACTCAACATGGTTTGTTGGCCCGAGATAATTGAAGTACTCACAATCTATTGGGATAACGAAAAAATTATATTTGAATTTCGAACCATGGAAATTACGCCGACAGTTTAGGAAATTCAGGACAACATTGACACAGTTGGTACAGGGATGGAAAAGAGAGTGATGAAACAAGTTGACAACTTATTCCCTGACAAGCCTTCTGTCGAATATATTACAAATTGTCTTTGATTAGGAAAGGATTACGGTTAGTAAGCCAAAGATTTTAGTATCTCATTTATGGACCTTTATTTTTTATTCAGGAAATCATTCTTTTATGTAAACTAAAATAAAGAATTCTGAGTTACTTATAGAAAATGGGTCGTAGCGCTATTGGGTACTAAGGCTTTTACAAATACCGTAAGCCGTAGTATCAACACTCGAGTATAATTCTTGCACAAACTTTCTTCCACGGACACCTAAATAAAGGAAAAGTGAAGTTTTATTCCATTGCTTTTGTCATTTTATCAGGCATGTATCGAGCTTTTGGTAAATGCAAAAAGGGGCATCCTTAATTTCAAGGTTGTATGTTTCTCCTCCATTGGTGGATATTGATCCATTTGGAGAAAGGACATGCTACTCAAAAACTGCATACTCTTGATGAAAATACTCTCAAGGATTTGAGTGATTGTCTTTTTTGAGCAAATTTAGGGAACATGACGACAAGAGGAAGATGGCCTAAGATTTTTCTAGTCTAAGAGAAGAAGATATTGAATGGAAGTTCGATCGTTTCATCTCGAAGGACGTCATTGTGAGGGGTTGTCGAAATATCGTGATTCCATTACCAGGTATTCAGGGAGTTCGTTATTATGCACCCTTTAAAGTCATAATAAAATTTGGGAAATATCAAGTCACACCTCTAGAAGGATACTATCGTGTCTACGTGTATGACATTAAGGATGATAGATTAGATGACACTTGAGAGATGCTGAGAGAGTGGAGAGGGGCCGTGTGAATGGAAAAAGACACCATTGTTCCAGATAGGGTTAATGCGGGGTATGATGAAACTTATCAAGATTTGTTAAAAAACAATATACAAGGTATCTCTTTTTTGGTCTCAATAAATGCAAGACAAATTGCTCCAAAATCAATGCATCATCTAGAATACAACTCAAGTAGTGGAAAGATTAATGCACAGTTTAGAGGATCTTGATTAATGGGTCAATTATAAGTTAGATGGGATGCAATTCGAGGATTGGGAAGAAAAAGGACGCTAGAGCAAGTGTTATCTACTAATGCTACTGTACACATTCAGCAATACAAGTGTCACATCCCGAAAATTAAGCCCTACAAGATAGGGGCAATCTCGAATTGCAACCATCGTACTTGACCTCTCGGAGGTCTTGTACAAGCTCTTTCATATCATTCATCGCATAAACATAATTAAAAGTAGTGCGGAAATAAAACATTTTAAAAAAGATATCATAGTCATTGAATTTTTTTTTATATAAAGTCATATGAAATAGTAAGTCTCAATATCATCAAAGTTAAGACACGAGAATACTTTGGACATGGCCCATACTTCAAAATATAAAAATACTTAGTCTATTACAATACTTCAAATGGAAACATAAAAGACATCTATACCCTCAAATCAAACGAGGACGTACTTCAACTTCTCTTGAATGATGCTATGATCCAATTCTTCATTTTCGAAGTTCTCATTACCTACCAACAACAATAGCGATAGATAAAAGAATGTATTAGTACAACCACATGTACTATGTATGACATAATGCATGAAAATCATGAAAACAAACATTTATTAGAAATATGCGTATTTTCATTTAAAAATCATATTATAAACATAAGAACAACATTTAACAACTTAGAAACACATTAGATAACATTTAAACCAAATATCAAAATTTTAATGTCACTTATAGTGAACTGATTTCACTATACAGTGAAGTTCTTCACTTTTATTGTGAAGTTCTTTGTTTTCCATTTAACAGTTCCTAGTATGTAGTATCCTCACTAGAAGCTATCTTAACACTCACTTAAGCAACACATAGAGAGACCGCCCAGACAACCTCCCTAAGCATACCTAAATTACCTTCAAGAACAATTATAATAAGTCATATACACACTTACAAGACACTAAAGCATCAACACAAAAATAATATGACATTTTCCTTCCAAAGTCTATCAAAAGACTTACTTAAATAAATAAAGAAGATAACGTCCATGATTGACATCTTCAAGACTACCTAAATAATCCTTAAGACTACCTAAGGCTCATATCATATCCACATAATCAACATCATCCATTACAAGAGTCATTCTTAAGAATCATCTAGGTAAGATACGAAGTGACCATTCCTATGCCCCCTTCACACCTTAACTAGACAACCCTTAACTACTCTAGATATGTACTTATTCAATTCACATATTACATATCATAAGTCATTACCTCATTAGTTCATTGAGATTCATACATGACATTAAGGACATTCAAGTAGTGGTCTTGCACAAGACCTAGGGACTCTAACTAACACTTTCAAAACCTATTGTGCAATGCCTAGATAGCATCCCATATCACCACCTAAACTTCATAGAACTTCTCCAATGCTAGTTAGTATCCCACATGATGATAATAGGCAATAAGCGATATAGACAATTATAGCAAGACATGGAATCCAAAGTTCTATCAAACTCTTATGAGGTTATTCTACTTGCCAATGGTAGAACTTAGACACATCCCATGCAGGCATATGGTTAAGGAATATGAAGGGCATGCTTTGTACTCTAGTCTCAATCTTTAACTATAACTACTTCCCTTACCATGATCACTCAATGCTAGCCTTCTTTCTTATAGAGTAATTTACACATAAGGTTAACATAAAAGGGTTCCATATCTAGTACATAACCCAATCACATTTATCCTACAAAAGAAAGGTCCACTAGGGCTACCTTCTAATGGTGACAAAAAACATATTATTACTTTCCTAAGGATTAATATGATGTCGTTCCAGACAATTAACCTTAAGTCCATCATTCATTCCATCTTGAAAAGACCTACAAAACCTAGATGTGAATTGTGTACCCCTATCCGATATGATGGATAACGGAATAGCATGGTGATAGACAACCTCATATATGAATATCCTTGCATAATTCTTCCGCCGAATAGGTATATTTGATGATAATAAAATGAGCGGATTTGGTCAATATGTCCACAACCACCTATATAGTATCATATTGCTTTTGTGTACGAGGAAAACCTACCACAAAATCCATATTGATGTCTTTCGACTTCAATGTAGGAATTTGGTTTCTTCAAGTAAACTTCCCAACATTTGGTGTTCGACCTTAATTTTATTTTAAATTATCACACTTTGCTACAAATTCCGCTATGTCCTTCTTCATACCTGCCCACCAAAACACCTCCCTAAGATCATGATACAACCTTTTCGAACCAAGATTAATGGAGTAATGGAATATGTGAGCTTCCTTAAGAATCTGGTTCCTCAAACTATCTACATTGGGAACACATCACATTCCTTAATACCTCAAGACACCATCCCCCCCAATGAGAATGACTCATTAGGCTTAGCAAGGACCGATTCTTTCAAATCAATCAATGGTTGAACGAGGTGTAATTTGGACTTCATCTTAACCACCAATGATAACTATAGTTATGATGGACCATAAAACCACCATTCGAAAAATCTTCCTATCTAACACCCAGTCTAGCCAACCTATGAACATCTTTCACTAAGTCTTTCTTATCCTTATCCATATGAGACACACTACCCATGGTAATACGACATAGAGTATCCGCAACTGCATTTACCTTACTGGAGTGTTATAGAACACTCACGTCGTAATCTTTCAATAATTTTAACCACCTTCTTTGTCGGAGATTGAGATATTTTTGAGTAAACACATATTGGAGACTCTTATGGTTGGTATACAAATAAACATGAACACCATACAAGTAGTTCCTATATATTTTCAAGCATAACAATACGACTGCTAACTCAAGATCATGTGTTGGATAGTTCCTCCCATGGACCTTAAGTTTCCTAGAGGCATAGGATACTACCATCCTATATTGAATAAGCACACACCATAAACCCACTCGGGATGCATCACAATACACAACGAAACCCTTGGTACCCTACGATAAAGTCAGTAAAAGAGCAGAAGTAAGCCTATCATTCAAAATATGGAAACTTCTCTCACATCCCTCCGACCACTCAAATTTTTTTACTCTTTCAAAGTAGTCAAGGGAGATGCAATGGACACCAAAACATCCCAACTTCATCGTTGTACCCTAATTTCCTCAATCAATCAAACCTTAACCCCTAAAATAGAGATGCTTGAACCCCAAAAAAAAAAAAAAAAAAATGCAACCGACCTCAATCAAAACTCACATTTGCTACACTTTGCAAATAATTAGTTCTCCTTAACCAGTTGTAACACCACCCTCAAATTCTACATATGTTCACCCTTATTTTAAAAATATACCTAGATGCCGTCAATGAAGACAACGACACATGAATCTTGGTAACTTCAAAACACCTTATTGATGAGATCCATAAATGTCACTAGGTCATTTATGGGACCAAAGTAAATAACTAAGAACTCATAGTGACCATATGTAGTCTGAAATGTAATTTTTGGTATATGCTCACGTCTCACCCTATGTTGGTGATACCCCGATCTCAATTCAATCTTAGAATAGTAGCTTACCCCTTTGAGTTGATCAAACAAATCGTCAATCCGACGGACAAAATACTTTTTCTTCATGGCGACTTTATTGAGTTGGAGATAATCAATACACATTCTAAGTGAACCATCCTTATTCACAAATAAAACAGAATCACCCCATGGATAAATACTAGGTCTAATGAAGCCTTTGTCTATTAAATCATTTCGTTGAGCCTTCAACTCTTTCAATTATGTTGGATCCATCCGATAAGAAGGAATTGAAATGGGATTTATATTCGGTAACAAGTGGATACAAATATCAATTTCCTTTTGGAAAGGAATATCGGGATGATCAATAGGAAAGACTTATGGAAATTCCCTTAGTACATGGATGGACTCAATGTGAGTAATTTCGAAGTCTAAATCTTGGACTCTTACTATATAGTATAAACACCCTTTAGAGATGATTACAAGATTTCAAACAACAAATGATTCAACCTCTAGGAATAGAAATCCCCCTTCCACTCTAAAACAGGCTCATTTGGAAATTTAAACTTCATCACCTTTTCATACAATCTATAGAGACAAAGAAAAAATGCAAACAATCCATACCCAATATAACATTAAAATAAAACATATCATGTTCTACTAGTTCAACTTGATAGCTTTATTGGAAAACAATACAGTACAATTTCTTCAAACCCCTTTTTGCTACAACCGACTCACCAACCGAGGTAGTTACTTAGAAAAGTTTATTTAGAATGTCGGTAAAAATCTCAAACTTTATAGATACTAGACGATCAAAAAAAGATTGTGTGACACCCGAATCAAGTAAAGCATATACATCCATAAAAAAGACTTTTAACATACCGTTTACCATATTGGGGGAAGTCTCTTGCTCAACCCTAGAGTGGATAGCATAAAAAGTGATTCTTCTTTGGAGTATCAACATTCGAACCACTTACTTGACCACTATCCTTTTATTTCCCCTTCATATTTGGGCAATCTCTAACCTTGTGACCATTTTTACCTCAATCAAAACAATTTCCTGTTCATATTAAGTATTCATTGAGATGACCTTTTCGACACTTGGCATAAGTACGATTCTTCTTTGGTGAACTAGCATCCCTTCGTTTGTTAGGCTTAGGGTTAAACACCCTATCATCATGAACTTTAGGGAACATGGAAAGAAATTGATTAGAAAACCTCTCATTGAACCAAGGCTTATCTTTGATATCAAGCCTAACCTTTGAAGAACCACCATCAATAGACTTTTCCCTCTTAGAATCTCTAATCTTCCTCTTAGCCCTTGTGTCTTCCACTTGTTGTACGTGAACCATGAGCCGAGAAATGATCATATTGTAATGTAGCATAGCCGAATGACATGTCTCTTGAAAGTAATCCAACACTCCCGTCACAATGAGGTTTACATCATCTTTAGGATCGGAAACTAAAGAAAGAGCATACCTTGAACAAAAATTAGTGAATTCAAAGATATTAAAGTGGCACCTCTGTACTTCCATGACGCAGGTTTAGACTACAAAAAAAACCAAAAGACCGCTTTGGGTTTCTTGCGGGTTCTGGGGGGGTTCTCCCTATTTGTAAAGAATCTCTATCCGAAAGTCTTCTTGAAAATCTCCCAAGTCACCGGTCCACCCTTAAAGGCCTATTGTCTCTCTATTGGACATACCAAGTTTGGGCCACATCTTTGAGTTGGTAAGTGGCTAACTTGGTATTATCACTAGTAGTATACCCTATAGCATAGAGGATCTTGTTTATTTTATCAAGGAACTCATAGGGGTCTTCCTTTACCTTTGACCCATAGAAAGTAGGGGGATGACTTAAATGAGAGTACATGGTACCAAAATGTTGGTTTAATTGAGGTACAACCTCCCGATTAGCTTGAGATATCATGGATTGAGATTGAGTAGTGGCGTCTTGTGCTTGCGTAGTAATGGCTTGTGCGATTTGGAAAAGCGAGTTCTTCGGTAACCATCCGTAAAAAGATAAGGATTGACCGGAACTTGGTCATCATTAACATATTCTTAAATATGAGGGACTTGATCACAGTTCAGAGGATATCATACCTTAGAAATATATTTTTCAAGGCTTCATGCCACGTTCCATAGAGTATTCATTGCCTATAATAACAATAAATGATTAGATACTAAAAACACATAGAGTTAAATCTCTAGAGACACGATATTGGATATCCAAGAAAGTGAGAGTTTTTTATGCATCACATACGTTCCTATCTATAAGTGTGGCGTGATTTACAATTATCAACGTTAATCTACATAGACGTGTTTGAAAGAGACATCGACTAAAACATATTTAACCTCATGATCTGATACCATTTTTGTCTCATTCAGGTAGAACCCCCAGACCTAAACAGGCGTCATTGTCCTCATTGAGGACTAAGACTATCCTCTTAGTTCACATCATTACATTCATAGATTAAAAATGCAAAAATTATATGAACTTTTTATTACCTGTACATTGAGGTTTACATTCCTCTACATATATATAATATTTATATTGAGTATATATAGATTCTTCGTATAGGAAGATTACATAGTCTTCTACTTTTATTGCACATGGATATATAGAATATAACATAGTCTAAATGATTCTCATTCAATAAACCATTTAACAAGAGTAAATAAACAATTTTGTACTAGATCATACATCAATACAATGAGAGCCATATATAATTTATACAATATTTAGTACTCAAATGAAAAGGAAAGAACATAAGAGTCTTATAACTAGAAACACTTTATATGCTTGATAGTGGCATTGCCCTCGGAAAATGAGCACCTACCCAACTTATATAATTGAGATATCCAAGTTTTCTTGTAAGTCGTCTCAAATGCCTACAACGATAGAAAATGAAAATGTTTGGGAAAAAGGGAGAAAATGGAAATAGTACACAACTTGTACTAAGTATGAGACCATATGCACACATATCATGAAATTACACTAAACAGGGATATTTAATTTTAATATGTTATTACCTTAGAAAGTCTTATGCCATCAAGAAGATCATAACCATCAATAAGGACATATTCAATACGTCTAAATCTTTACAATAACATCACAAGACCAACATACTACGTCTAATCAATCAAGCATTTCCATCCACAGAATTGGGCCACATAGTCAATGCACCTCTATCATCATGTTATAATTGCCACAAGGATGGAATTGAGTTTATAATAACATAACCAAAGAGGACAATTACTCATGAGCCCTCATTAGGTCTAGTAGTTCAATGACCAGGGAAAGCCCCATAACCTTACTCAATCTAGTAATCCCATCAAGAATCATTACCCATATCCAACTTTTAAATGAATATCATTAGGAGTATATATCATCATACTTTAACAATGTAGACAAACACATATTTATAAGTGAAAATAATCATTATATATTATCATCAATGTGTAAGGTCATCATATGCAAATTATGTACCATTATAAGCATATACATGTATAGGAACATCCTCCTAAGACTTCCGTCAAGGCTTACTAGCGCAATTTTTAGGAAGAGTCACATACCCTTACCGAGACTAAGCTAAGCCTCTTAGGTCATCATTGTTTGTTTGTACTTCATTACATCATTTTAATTTAGGGGACACTTTTCTCAACCGACATAGTGTCACGACCCAAAACCGAGCCGCGACTGGCACCCACATTTACCCTCCTATGTGAGCGAACCAACCAATCTAACACCTTATCATTTTCAGTTAATATCAACATAAGCAATGCGGAAGAATTCAACTCATAATAAAGACAATTCCATCACTTCTACAATTCAACATCTATTACTTCCCCAAATCCTGGAAGTCATCACCACAATAACAATCTTATGATCATTTACTAAACTAAGAGTATTCTAAGAAGCTAAAATAAATAAAATCTAGTCTATGCCGAATTCAAGGCATCGAGAATGAGGAAGGAGATCCAGTCCAAGCTATAGCATTAAGCTCACCCTGAAGACCGGTGTGACTAAGACCTGGCTTGAACCTAACTGTTTGAGTCGAAGATTGACGGCACGTTGGCTACACTCCCCACAATAAACAAGATGGAAAACATAAAAGTAGGGGGTCGTACACGCCCACAAGTACTGAGTAGGTATCATCGGCCAACTCAAAATAGAAAACGTATTATCCAGTACAATCTAAAATCAACTAATATCCTTAGCATGCAGCATTTACAATTTTACCATAACCTGGTTACAACACCAAAGCACATCATAGATCACGCTTTCCCTCATCATACTCGTTGGAAACATTTCTTTAGATGAGTATATTAGTAGCTTTCAAGATTCTTATGTTATTTCTTTACTCTCGTGTCGGTACTGACACTCCTATCCTCCATCTAATCCTGGTGGTCCGGAACGTGACACTCCGATCCTCATATTCTAGCTGGTGTCGGAACGTGACACCCCGATCCTCATATTCTATACTGGTACCGGAAACGTGGCAACCATCCATATACTATCCTGGTGTCGGAACGTGACACCTTTCCGACCTCATATCTATATCCTGTTACCCGGAACGTGGCACCCGATCATATACTAATCCTGGTGTCGGAACGTGACACTCGATCCTCATATTCTAATCCTGTGTCGGAACGTGACACTCTATACTCGATCCTTCATTCTATCCTGGTACCCGAACGTGGCACCCGATCCATATACTATCCTGGTGTCGGAACGTGACACTCCGACCTCATATTCTATCCTGTGTCGAACGTGACACTCCGATCCTCATATGCTGTCCCGGTACCAGAACGTGGCAGCCGATCATATACTATCCTGGTGTCCCGAACGTGACACTCCGATCCTCATATTCTAATTCCATCCTGGTGTCGGAACCGTGAACACTCCTATCCTCATATTCCTATCCTGGTACCGGAACGTGGCACCCATCCCCTAAGCTCACTACTTTCGTTCATTAAGCCTTCTTTATACAAGGCATCGTCATTAACACAGTAGATTAGGGTTTCATCAAGATTAGATTCAATAGCTTTAGCATGCTTATTTTATCCAATCATGTATAATATATATACGATCACATCATGCATCACACGCAAATTAAGCATATAGAAGACTTAATATACTACCAACACATATCCTTCACTATTAGAGTTTACTACGAATAGTGTAAAAGAACCATAACCACTCCCCGAAGATGTGAGTCAAGCAAGCAAATCTCAATTTCTTCCTTTGTCCTCTTCGTTCCTCTCTTTGAGTCGATTCCTCTCTCTCTCTCTCTCCATTGCTGTTCTTTCTATTTTTCTTATTCAAACCCTCTTTCTTTTACCCTAATTATTTATTAATTAGAATGAAAGATGGAAATAAATAACCCACTAATTAACTTAAGGTTACCTCTTTTAACCCCCCAGTCATTAGACTTATTACATTACCCTCTGACTTTATAATTAAAGCAGGAATAGTCAAAAACGTCCTTAAACTTGTAAAGAAATCCGACCCGACCTGGATTGCTGTCGCCCGTGACGGGCCGTCGCGCCTGCGAACGGTTTTTTTCCCCCCCCCCCCCCCCCCCCCCCCCCCCCCCCCCCCCCCCCCCCCCCCCCCCCCACCCCCCGTCCCTGCTGTCCTAGTATGCAACAAGACTCGTTCCAAGTGTGGCCGGTGACGGGCCGTCGAGCCTGCGACGGTCCGTCCTGCCACTCCGTCACGACGTTCAGAGAGTCTATTTTCGGTAACCAATTTAAAGTTTTCTAAGTGTTTTGAAACGACAACCTCCCCGACGGTCCGTCGTGCCCGTGACGGTCCGCGTCGCTGGCCTTCCGTTACATCTGCCAGTTTTCCTTCAGAAAAAAAATCTGTGCTCAAAATGCGAACTACACAGTTCGTTACAATAGATCCAATTTACCCATTCGTCGTCCCCGAACGATGCAACAAGAAGGAAAACCAGGCGAAAGGAATACCTGAATCTGAAACATATGTGGGTATCTTTCTCTTTCTCGCATATCTGCTCCTTCTCCCAAGTGCTTCTTCATCTTCAAACCGGTGCGATTCTTCCATTGCACTTGATGGAGGCAATCTCTCCTTGACCTCAACTTGCTAATTCTCTATCTAAAATAGCAACAGGTTCCTCCTCATAAGACAAATCTCATCAAGCAAAACTGAATCCAACGGATAATGTAAATTTCCATCCCAGTATCTTTTCAACATCGACACCTGAAACACCGAGGTGACTCCGCAGCCCTGGAGCAAGGCTAACTCCTAAGCCACGTCCCCTACTCGTTTAAGTACTTTCAAAGGGACCAATGTACCTTGGGCTTAGCTGCCCTCTTTTAACCACCACGCATCACCCCTTTCATTGGTGAACTTTCAACAAGACTTGTTTCACACCTCCATGAACTCTAAGTCTCTAACCTTCGATCTGCATATGCCTTTTGGTCTACTTTGCGCCGCTAGAGCTGTTCCTGAAATAGATTCATTCACTTTTTCTATCGAATCCCTCAAAAGATCATACCCCAAGTCGAACTCGAATGTCTCAAAACCACCATGGGAGACTACATCTCCTACCATACAGTGGGCTTCAAATGGATCCCATCAATCTTGAGTGCTAGCTATTTGTATAAAACTCCGCTAAGGGTAAGAAGTTTATCCCAATGGCCACGAATTCTAATCACCCATGCACGACGCATATTTCTCCAACACTGAATCGTTCGCTCGACTGACCATCGGTCTAAGATTGGAACGCTACTAAGGTCCAACCTAGTACCCAATTCTGCATGCACTGTTTTCCATAACTTGAAGTAAAACTGCGTACCTCTATCTGATATGAGGATAGTGGAACCCCATGCAATCAACAACTTCTGATATGTACAGTTTGGCTAACTTCTCTGTCATTGTCAGTCACCGTCAAACCGGATGCATGAGCATACTTAGTTAAACCTATCAACAATCAACCCAAATGAGTCACACTTGCCCAATGTCTTTGGAGACCAACCACGAAGCTCCCTTGGCTATCTCTCCCCATTTCATTCCGGAATGGGCATCTCTGAATTTGTTTCGCCGGGCCTCGGTGTTTCATACTTACTTGTTGACAATTTGGACTTTGGCAATAAATCCACAATATCACGCTTCATCTTCTCCACCAAAAGTGTTCTTTAGGTCACGGTACATCTTGGTTGCACCCGGATGTATCCGAAATCCTTGAACTATAGCCCTGTCAAATAGTGTTGAATCAAATCATCGACTCGAGGTACCCTACCCTTCCCTTAATCCTCAAACCTTTCTCATCGATTGTCGCTTCTTTATCCTCTCCTGCAACACTTTTTCTCGATCCGGATTAATTTTTCATCATTAAACGGCTTTCCCTTAATCTTGTCAAGAGGAGGAAGATCTTGCTCCACACAAGCTAAAAAGCCTCCCTCTCATTTACTTCTAATCTCATAAGGTGTTAGCCAGAATCTGAACCTCACCTAGCTAATAAATGGCGCTAGAAGCTTGCAATGAGCTGACCTTCCCATGCTTCCCCTTCCTTTCTACTTAAGCATCCGCTACATAACATGCGCCTTCCCCCGGATGATACAAGATAGTGATTTCGTAGTCCTCACTTAGTTCCATCATTCCTCTGTCTCAATTCAAATCTCTCTGAGTGAAGACCATACTGTAGACTACGATGATCCGTGTAGACCTCACACTTAACCAACCCATATAAATAAGTGTCTCCATTGCCTTTAGTGCAAACACTGCACCGCGGCCAATTCCAAATCCATTGAGTTGGATAGTTACGTTCAATCATTTTTAATTGTCTTGAGAAGCATAAGCAATCACATTCTTCTCTTGCATTAGCACTGCACCCAAACCCAATAGATGCATCACAATACATACACATGAAATTCTTTGCTTCCACTGGCAGGGTGGAATTGGTTCAGTAGTCAACCAGAGTTGAGCTTCTGAAAGCTTTCCTCACACTCTCCTACCATCAAATGGAACATTGCTTAATCAAGTTCGTCAGTTGGGAAGGCAATAGAAGAAAATCCCTTGACAAATCGCGGTAAGGTAGCTAGATAACCCAACAAAGCTCCGTTAATTCTTTCTCTGACACCTTCGTAATGTCCGTACCCAATTCTTTCTTCACTACTTCGATCTAGAATGATCCACCATTACTTACTTCCATCTATAAACCACCACGTGCCCCAATAAGGACACTGCATCTAGCCAAACGCGCACTTAGAGAACTTGGCATAAAGCTTTTTGGTTTTTTTTTTTTTTTTTTTCTCCCTCAATGTTTACCAATACCATTCTCACATGCTCTCATGTTCCTTCTTACACTTGGAGTAAGCAGTATATCATCAATAACTACATCACAAAAGATCTAAATTGGCTAAAAATCCCATTCATCAAACTCATGAACGCAGCAGGGGCATTTCGTAAGACCAAAGACATCACTACAAATTCGTAATGCCCATACCTGGTCCTAAAAGCAGTCTTTGGCACATCCGTTGCCCGGAGTTTCAATTGTGATCACCGATCTCAAGTCATCTTGAGAAGACACAAGCACCTTGTAACTGCTCGACAGTTCCATCAATGCGATGACAGATGATTACTTTTGTCTTTATAGTCACCTTGTTCACGGCCCAACTGCCGAGTCTTGCACCTCCGAAAACTCCCTCTTTCTCTTTACACAAAAACGTAGCACGCCCAAGGGATGTCACTTGGTCTAATGAAAGCCTTTGCTCACAATTCCTTGAAGTTTGGGCTTTTAATTCTCTAACTCCGCGTGGCCATTCTGTAAGGGGTATAGAAATTGTGCTTGTACCACCCGGTTTCGAGATCATACAGCAGTCCATATCCCTATCTGGGGGCATACCGGAAGATCTGCAGGAATACATAAAGAAACTCACGACCACCGAAACCGACTCATGCGAATTTACTTTGGGTATTGTCATCCTTTAGATGTGCCCAGAAAGCTAAACACCCGTTACTAACCATTTTTCCTTGCACAAGAAGGAAGATTATAACGGACCGTATTGGAAGTGTCGTCATCACCACCCTCCGCACACTAAACGGATCTGTCCCAGGCTTGGCTAACGTCAACCGTTTTAGCATTACATTCCCAAGATCGCGAATGCGGAGAAGCCAAGTCATACCCAGAATTACATCAAAATTCCCATCTCTAAGATACCAAATCTACCATAATTGTTACTACTCCCCACAAGTTCACCAAACAAGACCTAATACCTTTTTCACTACCACAGACTCCCCACCGGAGTAGAAACAACGATAGGCGTATCAAAGTAATTCCAACATGTGAAATTTAACCATTAGCAAATGAGGAAGATACATAAGAAAATGTGGATCCAGGATCAAACATACGAAGCATGCAATCCAACAAACCGAGAAGTTACCTGTGATGACGAATCAGATGTGTTCCGCCCTCTGTCTCCCCGGGAAAGCATAACAATGTGGCCTTTCGTTGTTTGTCCGTTGCCACATACCGGTTTTGGATGTATGTGCTCCAGTTTTTCCCCTCCACCCCGGCCATTTTGGGGGTGACCACCATTACCTCACACCCTCGTCCTCCGTAATACAGCCTCTGCCTAACCAACCCTACCTCTAATGTTGGGGGTCGATCGCTCTGTTTTGGACAATACCACCCCACCGTTCTTTATAGCCCATGCCCCAGTCTCCCTCTCCCCACACCATAACACGCTCAGATGCACCGCATTGGTCCCTCAGAGAAATGTGTGACTGTTCTGAGTTGGACCCCCAACTAACAGTCTGTATGAAGACTTATGGGTCGGACTGAGTAACCTCGGAACCCTTTCCTCTTAGTAAGAACATTAAACCCCCCCCTTTTCGAAACCATCCTCTTTTTGATGTCCATGTCCGTGTGATTTCATCTGCTTCACCCTTCCCCCTCTACCACGAATCTAACCACTTATTTTGAAAGTATTTTGTGCCGTAGCCGCTACCTGTAAGGCTGAAATTCACAATTCTGATCTCAATCCTCACAAAAACGGCGAATCCGCTCTTGTGGACTGAAAACATAGTTGAGTGCATTCTGATAATGCCACGAAACTTAGGCCTCATTGCATTGACCGCTCCTACCCTTGCTCTAGCTCAAGAACTCGTCCCTTTCCTATCTCTCAAGTCCGGGGAATAAGTTCTCCATAACAAGCTAGAGAATGAGGCCAAGTCATAGGTGGTGCCTCTGGTTTGGTTGACACTCAACTGTGACCGCCACCAACATGTTGGGTTCCCTTGAAACTTGTAATCTCACGAACTCAACACCAAACCGTTCTACTATACCCATCCTTGTGTGTTAACTCATGACAGTCAACCAGAAAATCGTAAAGCATCCTCAGATTCTGCACCTTGAAGACTGGAGGTTTAATTGTCAAACTTCTAAAAGTTCAGCTGATCCATTTGTCATTATAGGCCCAGTAGTCAGTCGTGGAGACTGCCTATGTCCCATGAGCCATCCATACGAGGGCCATAGTGGGCTGCATTTCGTCCCTCTGAAACCGGAGGTGAGGTGCAGAAAAACGTTTGTTGGTGCCTGTCCCTGATCAGACACACCACTAAGATAAGCTAGAAACCTGATTGATCATTCTCTGGGTAGTTGGGGTGGCATTTCCTCACTTCTGTACTTGTTGAATTTCTCCCCATCCTCCCCTTCTCTTCTACCTCCTCAGTCGGTGGATGATTCACCGCCCTAGCACCAGATGGGCTCGGTGCTCGTCCTCTCCCTCTAGAGGACGTCCTCCCCACGACCGTCCCTCTACCACCGCGGCCTCTTGCCACCTGTTGCACTTCGAAGCTAACAGCCCCAGTGGCTGGCTCCAGATGCATCTTGTCTTGCTGATGTTGACGTTGGCGTAGTCGTTTGCTCTATTAACCATCTGCGAAATATAGTGAATAGGGTCAGATACCAATTTGTATCACCTAGCTACATCTGGAGATCCAATTAGCACTAAAGAAAAAAGAAAGGAAATGGAATTTTCTTAAAGTCTTATATCCTCATCAATAAAAGTAACGGCTGTCCCCCCTACGTTCTTTTAAATAACTCTAACTATACCTTTTCTTGTTTGATTAGACCAACGACCTAATGCTCTGATACCAAGTTTTTGTCACGACCCAAGCCATGCCGCGACTGGCAACCCCCATTTACCCTCCTATGTTGAGCGAACCAACCAATCTAACCCTTATCATTTCAATTTAATATCAACATAAAGCATGGCGAAGACTTAAATCATAAATAAAAGACACATTCATAACTTCTAAAATTCACAATCTATTACTTCGTCCCCAAAATCTGGAGGTCATCAACCACAAAGAACATCTATATCAATTTACTAAACTAAGAGTATTCTAAGAAGCTAAATAATAAAGCATCTAATGCCGAAACTTCAACGGCATCCGAGACATGAGGGAGGAGGGATCCAGTCCACTTAAGAAGCATTAGCTCATCCCCGGCAGATCCGGGTGGACGAGACTGGCTTGAACTAGCTGTTGAGTCGAAGCTGACGGCACGTTTGCTTACACTTTCCACAAATAACAAGAGGAAAACATAAAAGTAGCGTTCAGTACAACCACAGGTACTGGTGTAAGGTGATCATCGGCCAACTCAAAATGAAAACAGTAATATTCAGTAACATCATAAAATCAACTAATATCCTTAGCATGTAACATTTTACAATTACTCATAATCCTTGGTTACAACACCAAGCACATCAATGAGGACTCACCCTCCTCTCATACTCGTTTAGTAACTTTTCTTCTTTAGATTGAGTATATTAGTATCCTTTTCAAGATTCATTATTGTTATTTTACTCTCGTGTCGGTCACGTGACCTCTCGCTCCTCATTCTATCCTGGTGTCGGAACGTGCCACTTCCTATCCTCATATTCTAATCCTGGTGTCGGAACGTGACACTCTGATCCTCATATTCTATCCTGGTACCGGAACGTGCACCGTCCATATCTTCCTGGTGTCGGAACGTGGATCACTCCTCGATCCTCATATTCTAATCCTGTACGGAACGTGGCACCCCGATCTATACTCTCCTGTTGTCGAAAACAAAACAAAAAGACGTGACCTCCGATCCTCATATTCTAATCCTGGTGCGGAACGTGACACTTCCGAGCCTCATCTTCTAAATCCTGGTACCGGAACGTGGCCACCCTATCCTATACTATCCTGGTGTTGGAACGTAACTCCGTCCTCATATCTATCCTAGTTTCGTAACGTGACACTCCTTCCCATATTCGATCGAATCCTGACCGCGAACGTGGCCCCTGCTCCATATACTATCCCTGTGTCGGAACTGACACTCCGATCCTCATATTCCTTCCGGGTGTCGGAACGGACACTCCTCCTTATATTCTATCCTGTAACCGGCACGTGGCACCCGATCCCCTATCTCAGTACTTTCGTTCATTACCTTCTTTATCCCAAGGCATCGTCATAAACAAAGTAGATTGGGTTTCTTCTTTTCTTCAAGATTTAAGATTCATATCTTTATCATGCTTATTTTATCACAATCATGTATATATATATAAGATCAACATCATGCATACACAGCAATTAAGCTATAGAAGACTTAATAATACTACTCAACCCATATCATTCGGTATTAAGAGTTTACTACGATAGTGGTAAAAGAAACCATAACCTAAACCTACCTCCACCGAGAGAATCGGTGATCAAGCAAGCAAATTCCTCAATTTCTTGTTGTCAACCTCTTCGTTCCTCTCTTTGGATCGCTTCCTTCTATCTCTTGCTGTTCTTTCTTTTTCTTATTCAAACCCTCTTTCTTTACCCTAATTATTATGTAATTAAGATGAAAGATGGAAATAATAACCCACTAATACTAAGGTTACCTCTTTTAACCCCCCAAGTAATTATAGACTTATTAACATTAAAACCCTCCTAACTTTATATTAAATCGGAATAGTCCAAAAAAAAAACGTCCCTTAAAACGTGTAAAGAAAGCCGACCCGAACGGGATTGATTAGGCCCTGACGCCCGTCGCGCCTGCGCGGTCCGTCCTGCTGTCCGTACTTAGGCAACAGAGAACTCGTTTCCATGTGGCTGTGACGGCCGTCTAGCCTGCGACGGCCGTCCTGCACTCCCCCGTCCGACGTTCGAGAGTCGATTTTCGGTACCCAATTCAGATTTTCTAAGTGTTTTGAAACGACACCTCCACGATCGTCCGTACGTGGCCCGTGACGGTCCGTCGTGGCCTCCGTTACCTCTGCCAGTTTTTCAAGAAAAAAAATCTGTTGCTCAAAACGACTAAACAGGTCGTTACACATAGACAGCAAGAGCTAAGTGTGGAATCCGGTGTAATAAAACCTTACACAAATTGAAGGTGGTCTACCAGCCAAAGTAAAACAACACATAAACATAGCTTTCTAGGTGGATCTACTAGCTATTCTTCCTATGGGGGTAACATTGTTCAAGAACTAAGGGATTTGTATGAACCCTCTACATTTCACTTAGAAATTGGATACTTATTTCATATGAATCTATAAGATGAATATCCCTCATGTGAGATTCAACACCTTTTGTGGAAATATTGGGTGAATCTTCGTTTACGGAAAGTCAACACCTTCCATTGTCAAATCCACTCGGTGCTAAGCTAAGAGCTCTTTGAAATGTCTTTATTAATCATCATAGCTTAATATAGGTCATAGGTTCTATCCCTTGTATATTCAACATCATCATTGCTTAATAAGAATTGCATAAGTAGAGTCTTTTCATTACAATTCATACACGTGAGCTTAGCACATTTACATAGTAATATTATATTAAATCACATGGGTAATTTATCACCATCCTTATTACATTTACATATTATCCAACACCTCACAAACAATTGGCAAGACATTTCAATTTAACATCATAACAAACCTATCAGTTTTAATACAAGATATACTCCAACACAACATCATGACTTTATCACAATTTACCATATTTGAGTAAAGAGTTGAGATTACAAGACTTACCTTGTCTCCTTAATAACCCATTATCAAGGTCTTACCATCACCCCTTAACTTAAACCAATAAGGGTATAATATAATCACATAATAGTAACTAATAGGATAATGAAGTCAATTCAAATCACTACATCAAAATCAAGTTCTAGTTCATAACTTAATAAAAGAGGCTTAGGTCAAAGTCACAGTCTAGATCAATTACTCAAGAAGTAGAATCATAGGACCGTAATTCATCTCATTTTATTCGTAAGTGATATAATAACATAATAATATAGATATTTACACACTGACAAAGTCAATTGAGTAATTACTATGATATTCTATTCAAGATCACAACCTTGGGTTAGGGGAAAAAGGTCATCTTCTACAAACTAGATCAAGCCATCAAGCAATAACTTAATAAAGTTATAATACATGTTAATCTACTACTAATCCAAAGGAAATCATAAATAAAGCAGGTCATAACATCAATTTCATATTGTATGAAAATCCACTTGAACTTCCTACTTTTGAAATCAATTTGAGGAAACCCTTTGACGAAATGAATCGGAAAGTGAAAGGAAATCCCATACATTATTTGTTTAGGAATATGATGGGAAACTTGGCTCCGGTTAGCTTAATTTTCTTAGGGTCTTAATGTAGTAAATTAACTAACTTAATTAGACCTATTTTAACCCCTAACTATTTAAATAACCACCTAATTAATTAATTTAACTGAACTAAAAACGAGCAGGAAAAGTCACCCTTAATAGATGACTCCCCATCCATGCCCCATTTATGAATCAACAGACAAGGAACAACCTCCTTCTCGTCCGTCATTGAGTTCAAATACCTATCAAAAACCTGAATTTGCTAAAATTTTAATTGGCCATCGATGCCCCGTTGACATACACACAATCAATCTATTGGAACTTACTTGTGCACACTGCCTTTTGGCAACACTGCTTGGGCAATGAGCATTAGTAGAACCACCTACAATCCGTGTGGACTAAAGGAGATTTGATGCCACCGTAATCCCATAATTAGTCAAATTGAGGAAGTCCCCCGCCTTCAAAGTCTCGGAACTCATTGACGAAGTGCAGGAAAAAGGGGTGAGGGTCAGTAGGTTCATAGATGGCTTGTCGGCGAGGTTCCGTCTGTGAAGGGTGAGTTTTCCGCACCTTTTTTATACTAATTCTATTAATTAATCAGTTTTTTTAGGGGTTATTTAGGGATTAAGGGTAGACTAATTAACTAACTTAAAAATCATATAAAAGCCCCAACCCTATTTATACTAATTAGAACTATAAAACACAAACTCTCTTCTTACTCTCTCTACTTGAACTCGCCATTGAAGACTAGAAAGGTTAAGGATTTAAGGTCTAGAAAGGAACGAATTCACCATCAATTCATCATAAAAAGTTAAGTTATGGAATCTAATTCACCTTTTACACTCTTTCCTTAAAGGGATCCTTCAAAATGGATATCAGAAGTTGAGAATTGTTATGGGTTTCATCCAATTGCAAAATTGAATTTACGAATTTAGTGTTTGAGGATTTATTTATATTAAATTTTTTATGGTAATTGTTGATGGTTTTGTCTTAATTGAAGAACATGATCCTAAATCGCTAACCCTAGGTTGTGATCTTGACATATATTGTATTTTGATCATTCAATTGACTTGGCTATTAATTAGCTTATTATCATATGGTGTTATTATGAATAAATAAAGATGAATTAAAGGTCTATCATTTTATATGTTGAGATTTTATTTAGGTTATTAAGTATATTGTGAAATAAGTTTATGTATCTTGTCTTAAGCTATGATCTAGTGTTGAATTGTATTCTAGAGATACAATAGGCCTTGTTATCTTATTGATTATCATTGTGTTATGATTTTACTCCCCAAATTTGGTTAAGTTATGGTTTTATGGTAATACCCTGAGGTTGAAATATGAGGAAGACTTGGTAAGTCTTAGAATCTGTATCTTTACTTTCAATTATGATTAATTATGGTTAAATTGTGATGTTACATTTGATTATACCTTATACAAGGATGATAGGGTGGTATGATGTTGAATGAAAATTTCTTGACAATGTTGTGAGTTTTACTAAGGTGTATGTAATATAAAGTGTGTAAAAAGTATCAATGTGCCTTAATATGCTATATAATGCTAATGTGTTAATCTCATTTATATGAATTGTGATGAAAGGACTTATACTCATATAATTCTTATTGAGCTATTGATGATGATGATTATACAATAGATAGACAGTATGACCTAAAAATAAGCTTTGATAGATAATTAAAGGCTTAAAGGCATTTCAAAAAGGGTGTCTAGCTTAGTACCTAGTGAACTAGATTGAGTAGTGTTCCTTTTCACATAGGGAAGGTAGGAACACTACATTACTATTGAGATTGGAGACTACAATGAATTGCGCATAAAGAGGGTCCCAACTTTATCTCATAGTTCTTGAACCATGTTTCCCCTCGTAAAAATACTATCTGGTGGATACATGTAGCTCTTATGTTTCATGTTTTGATACTACCTTTTCAAGTAGTCCGCCTTCTTTTGATGTAGGTTTTTATGACACCGGATTCCGCACTAGCTCAAGTGATATATGTCGATTAGGGCAAGATGTTCCCAAAAGGTAAAATGAAATAAAGGACTTGAACTCTAACTTGGATAACCTATGAGGTCTATCTTAGTCTATGTACGGATATGGGACTCTAAGTAAACATGAGGAAGGGAAGAGGTTGAGAGGCGGTATGATATAGCGTGGAGAGAGATAGCGTTATGGGAGGGAATAATGGGTCGGGGGGGTCACTAGTTAGCCTTGAGGGGAGTCTTAGGAGGATGTTATTATTTATGTTTCTTTTATGATTATATATTATATGTACATGATGACCTTCTAACATTGTTAGTAGTATATTTTAATTAGTTCACTTATGAGTATGCGTTGGGTTATAATGTTAATATAAGAAGAAATTTTAGTGTAAATATTATGCTATGAGATGTTGGACATTGGTTATGGTTTGTTATTGAGGGTAATTGTTTGAGTGAGGCTATGGGGCTTTGCTTGTTCATTTCACTGGTTGACTTGATAAGGACTCATGAGTAGTTGTCTTGCTTATTATGATAAGATTGACTCTTATTCATTCTTTTAATGTTATTTCCTGATGATAGGGTTGTAGTAAATCATTGTTTCAAGTATGTTGGAATACGTATTAATTGTTGAGTTTGTAAGCATGTTTGGTTTGTTCATATGACTTGCTTGGATTTGCATTAGGTTCTTAAAAGGGTAAAATGGCATCTCTTAAAAAATAGTCCATTTTTAGTATGTTTTTCTTGTATATGTGCATAAGGTCACATATTTAGTACATGTGGAGTACTAACCTTTTTCCCAAACATTTTTGGTGCTGATCGTTGACGAGTTTAAAATATAGACATTGTTGAAGACTTGCATTGTTCATTTCATCCAAGTAGGGTAGGTCCTCAAATTCCAAGGAAAATGCCACTATTTATCTTACAAACTTGTTTTGAGCTTAAAAACACTTTAATTTTTTCCTTTTCAATTGAGAACTATACTTTTGTGTGTCCTATATTGTGGTCTTTTTGAATTAATGTAAGGGCTATGCCCATATTGTGATAATTTTTTAGATGGTATGAGATGATACAATCTTTGAGACTATTTTTCTATCTTACATATGTGCATGTACAATAAAAGTAGAACGCTATGCAACCTTCTTATATTATGGGTCTATGTATACTCGTAAAATAAATATATAGAATAAATAATATTTATGAAAAGGGAGTCCCCCCGTACCCCCCATCTCCTTCGCCCCCTCCCCCTCTCCTCTGCCTAGACTGGTCCCCCTCCTCTTTCTTCCTTTTTTATGTAGCGTTAATATTTAAAAACCTGCTAGTAGTTGTAATTAAAATTTAATTTTTTCCCTGTTTAACCTTTGAATGTAATGACATTAGAATAAGATGCTAGTCTTAGAGTCCTTGAAAAGGACGACGATGCTGGTTACATCTAGGAAGTAAAAGGGAAATTGATTTTGCCATTTATTTGCTACCGCATACAAATCTCATATCAATTCCTCCTTATCTAATGGCTACAGTCAAATTGAAGGAGTTGAAGGATCAACTCAAGGATTTAATAGATAAGGGTTTCATAAGGCCTAGTATTTCTCCATGGGGTGCTCCGATTTTGTTTGTAAAGAAGAAAGATGGGTCTTTGAGAATGTGTATTGATTACCGTCAACTCAACAAGGTAACTATTAGGAATAAGTAGCCTATCCCTCCGATTGATGACTTGTTTGAAAAACTCCAAGGGCGAGTTACTTTTCAAAGTTAGGCTTGAGGTCACGGTATCACCAACATAGGGTGAGGGGTAAGGATGTTTTGAAGAACGCCTTTCGTAGTTGGTAAGGGAACTATGAGTTCTTGGTAATGTCTTTTGGTCTCATCAATGCTCCGTCGGTGTTTATGGGCCTAATGAATAGGGTGTTCAAAAATTACCTATATGCATTTGTTATCTTCTTCATTGATGACATCTTGGTATATTAAAAAGAATGAGGATGATCATTTGGGTCATTTGATGGTAGTATTGCAAACCTTTAAGAAACATCAATTGTATGCCAAATATAGTTAGTGCGACTTTTTTTTTAGGTCGGTCATATTTCTTGGGCACATTATCTCTAGTGATGGAGTTAAGGTAGATCCAAGGAAAATGGAGGAGACAAAGAATTGGCCTAGACTATTTACTCCAATCGACATTAGGAGTTTCTTTGGTTTATCAGGTTATTATCTGAGGTTCGTGGATAGTTTTGCATCTATTGCGTATCCCTTGATGACTTTGACCCAAAAGTGTAATAAATTTTAGTGGTCGGAGGCATGTGAGAAAAGTTCCCAATTGTTGAAAGATAAGTTCACTTCCGCTGCGGTGTTGTCTTTACCAGAGAGTACAAAGGGTTTTATTGTGTATTGTGATGCATCCCCAGTGGGTTTGGGGTGTGTTCTTATACAACACGTTCCTATGCCTCTAGGCCACTTAAGGTACATGAGAGAAACTATCCCACTCATGACCTTGAGTTAGCGGCCGTAGTGGTTGCTTTGAAAATTCTGACGCATTACTTGTATGGGGTTCATGTTGATGCATTACCCGGGGATCACAAGAAAGTCTCCATATTTGTTTACCCCCCACAGAAGTTTAAATCCTGACAAAGAAATTGGTTTAGAATTGTTGAAATATTAATGATATGAGTGTCCTTTATCACCGTCGGGCACGGGTATTTGGTTTTGAGGATGCCCCTAAGTCGTAATGACATGGGTTATTGTATCCTACCTTTACGAAGCCAAGAAGGATCTAGCAAGGGAAATAGATAGGTTGGCTAGGTTGGGGTGAGGTTAGAATATTAAAAGTATGGGGGCTCTATAGTTCATCATAAATCCGAGTCATCTCTAGTGGTGGAGGTGAAATCCAAACAACACCTTTACCTAGCACTAATGGAGTTGAAAGAACCAGTTCTTGACAAGTTTAATGAATCATTATCCTTAGGGGCATGGAGTGTTAAGGTACCATGGGAGATTGTGTGTTCCCAATATAGAAGGGTTGAGAGATCGGATCCTATAAGCCCATGGGTCCCGCTACTCAATTCATCTGGGTTCGAAAAAAATTTACCACGACCTTAGAGAGATATTTGGTAGTAAGGCTTAAAAAGGGACATAGAGGAGTTTGTTTCTAATTCTACAAATTGAAACTAGTAAAGGCCAAACACTAAAAGTCGAGTAGATTACAACAAGTGATCTAAATTCCTACATCGAAGGGGGAAGATATCAATATGGACTTTGTAGTGGGTTTACCTTGGACTGAAAACTCATATGATTCCATTGGGTGTTGTTTTTGGATTCGATTGACTAAGTCCTTCACTTTATTCCCTACAGTCTACTATTTGGGCATAGTAATATTCAGGAATCTTCATAAATGAGATTGTGTGCCGCCTTGGTAGTTAACCATAATATTAGATCGGGGCACACAATTCACATCTAGATTTTGGAGGTCATTCCAAAAAGGATTCTGTACTACGGTGGAGTTGAGGGCCGCTTTTCTTCCACAAACGGATGGTGAAGCAGAGCGTACTATGCAAACCTTTGAATATTTTCTTAGGGCGTGCATTATCCATTTTAAAGGGAATTGGGATAAAAATATTCCTTTGGTGGAATTTGCCTATAATAATATTTTTCATTCATCCATTTCCATGCTTCCCTATGAAAACTTGTATCGTAGGAGATGTAGGTCTCCTATTGAATGGTTTGAAGATGCTGAGGCATTGCTTCTTGCTCCCGAGTTGATTTATATGACTTTGGAAAAGGTTCATATCATATGGAACTGGTTGCAAATGGCCTATAGTCGGCAAAAATCTTATGCCGATCATAGGAGAAGGGATTTGGAATTTGAAGAAGGTGATAAGGTGTATTTTAAAATAACACCAATGAAAGTGGTGGTTAGATTTGGCAAGAAATGGAAATTGATTCCTCGTTATGTAGGTCTCTATAAAATTTTGAAAATGGTTGGTAAGGTTGCCTATGAACTGGAACTTCCTATTGAATTGGCTTCGGTACCTCCAATTTTGCATGTTTCTATGTTTAAAAATTGTATCGGTGATATTGAGTCCATTCTTCCTATAGAGGGTCATGGTTTCAAGGATAACCTTTCTTATGACGAAGTTCCAGTTCAAATTCTTTATAGGCAAATCAATAATTTAATGAATAAAGAGGTGGTTTCCGTAAAGGTGTTATGGAATAATCATTAAGTTGAGGGTGAATCAGGGAGGCTAAGGCTGGCATGAAGTCCCGTTACCCTTATCTTTTTTATAATTAAGGTGAAATGTTATTTTTAATAAAATAAATATAACTAGAAATTTAAGTCTCTTGATTTTTGGGTATAGTTTTGCAAAATGTGCATTTTTGAGTCCTTCAGTGTGAAGTTACAGTGAAATTGGTGCTTTAGACTTGAAATATTGTTTTTTGCTTATTTTAAGTTATGTTGTGCATTTTGATATGGTGAGTCTTTATAAAATTATAAGTATCGTATTGTTAAGTTGAACTTTGTACAAATTGACTGATAATGTTAGTTGAGCTCTTAGGTGTTATGAGAAGGACATGCCTCGTGATGAAGTGATTTGAGCCTTATGTGTGGTGATATGAGTTTTAAAATTGCCTTTTTAAAATGATATTATTTAATTTGAATTGATATAGTTGATTTGTTGGGCTGATAGTCTTGAGTCTATTCCTTCCTTTAAAAGAGTTTTGGTGTCATTAAGGGATGAATTTTCCTAAGGGGGAATAGTGTAACACCTTAAAAATTCAAGACGTATCCTAAAGCCTAACATACGTTACGTGGGGTATAAGTACTGTTTTAAGTCGATTTTAATGAATTTAGATCATTTAGGAAGTTTAAGCACCAAAACGTCCAAGAATGTTCATGACGTCCGGAAGTTTAGTTCAAAAATGTACTAGTGTGTCTTAGAATATTTTATTAGTTTGTAGGAGTCGAAAATGTATGAAAAATGGTGAAAAGGAATCTAATATATGTTTGAATTTTTTCATGGTTGAAATGTCCTGGTATGACTCCCCAAGGAGAAAACAAGGGCCTTTGAGGAGGACCCTTGCGTTTGAAGCCACACTGCATGGGCAGTGAGCATGGACGTGTACGGTACGCGTGTGGAATGACGGGGCGTCAATGACACCCTCTTCCCATACTTAGTTGTGTTGAACAATCCCTTCTCCTGCTGAGTCTATGAACTCATTGACGAAGTGCAGGATGGAGGGGTGAGGGTTCGTATGTTCATAGACGGCCCGTCCGTGGGATTGCATTTGTGAAGGGTGAGTTTTCTGCATGTTTCTATATTAATTCATTTAATTAATTAGTTGGGTTAGGGTTTATTTAGGGATTAAGAGGAGACTAATAAACTAACTTAAAACTCATAAAAAAACCCAACCAAATTAAACTAATTAGAACTCTAAAATAACAACTCTATTCATTTTCTCTTTCTTCTCTCCTCACTTAATCTCTCCATTGAACAAATAAGCAAGGATAAGGGTTTGGGTCTCCAGGGAGCATCACCATAAATTCATCATCAAAATTAAGGTATGGAATCTAAATCACCTTTAAGACTTTTTCCTGAAAAGCTTTTTTCAAAATGGATTTCAAAAGATGAGTTTTCTTATGTGTTTCATCCAATTACAAAATTGAAGTTATGAATTAAGTTGTTGTTAATTTCTTTAGATTATACTGAATAGATTTAAATTTAATTTCAATTTCTTATGGTAGTTGTTTATGGTTTAGTCTAAATTTAAGAACTTGATCCTAAATCCCTAACCCTAGGTTGTGATCTTGACATATATTGTATTCTGATCATTCAATTGACTTGGTTATTGATTAGATTACAATCCTATGGTGTTATTATGATTAAATTAAGATGAATTATAGGTGTATCATGTCATTTCTTGAGATGTGATTGAGGTTATGATGTTATTGTGAAATTAGCCTATGTATCTTGTCTTAAGCTATGATCTAGTGTTGATTTGGTTTGTAGATATTCAATAGGCATTTCTATATTATTGGTTATCATTGTGTGATTATGTTACTCACAAATTGGTTGGAGTTACGGGTTTATGGTAATACCTTGATGATGAACTATGAGGAAGACGTGGTAAGTCTTAGAATCATTATATTTACTTCCAATTGTGATACTTAAGCCATGAATTACATTGGAGTATGCCTTTTACTAGGATTATACGGTTGTATGATGTTAAATTGAAATATCTTAACTATATTGTGAGGTTGATTAACGTGTATGTGGTAAAAGGATGGTGAAAATGATTTATGTGCCTTATATGTTATGAAACACTAATGTGTTAACCTCACTTATATGAATTCTGATGGAATGACTTATACTCATACAATTCTTATTGATCTATTGATGATGATGATTATACAAGTGGTATACCCGATGTCCTAAATTAAGTTATGATTTATAATTAAAGTCTTAAATACTTTTTAAAAAGGGACACTAGCTTAGGACCGAGTGAACTAGATGGAGAAGTGTCCCTTCCCACATAGTGAAGGTAGGAACACTACATTATTCTTGAGATTGGAGACTATAATGGATGGCTCATTAATAGGGTCCCAACTATATCTCCTACTTCATGAATTATTTTGCTCCCACAGGAATACTAGCTAGTGGATCCATGTAGTAAATGCATTTCATGTTTTGGTACTACCTTGGAAAAATGTCACCTTCGGTCGGTGTAGGGCTTTATGACACTGGATTCCACACTAGCTCATGTTGTCTATGTCGGTTAGGGAAATCCCAAAAGGTAAAATTAACTAAGGACTTCAACTCTTACTTGGATAACCTAAGAGTTCTATCTTAGGTTAGGTATGGATATGGAACTCTACCTAAACATTGCAAGTTAGCCTTGAGGGGAGTCTTAGGAGGATATTCTTATATATGTGTATGTTATGAACTGTGTAACTACGAAAGAGAACGCCGGTTCGTTAATTGACCGACAGACCATAGGTCGATCATTGTTTTGATTAGAGAAGGTTCCACTACTAGAAGTTTAAAAAATTCTAAGGATGAAGAGACGAAGGACATCAATGTATTGTAGATGCAAAGACAAACCGTAATGTTTTTTCGTAGATGTCATATTAGGAGAAAAAAGTTATTCTAAGTTCTGAAGGACGGAAGGAGTACACCGACCATCGATTTGATCGATGGTCCATTAGTAGGTCCGTAGATTAAAGCCGCAAAAACATAGCAAACTTTCCTTATTTTAATTACTTTTAATTTAGGACAATGTTGGGATTAAAACCTCGTTTTAAGGATTTGAAACTCTTTGTATTGTTTCACTTTTGATTGGAGATTGGGTTTTTCAAACTTTAGTAATCAATAAATTTTTGAATTTTATTTGATCTTTTTTCTTGCAATTTAAAATTTATTTTGTAGGTTTCTTCATATTGATAAAGTAAGTTTATAATTTTTTATTTACAAACTATGAATTATATTCTTGCTTCCATTGGTTACTAAATCCACAACTACGGTTGTAGGAAGAATTGGTGACTAACAATGTAGACCTAACAAATAAGCAATTCTCGGCAGATTCTTGCATTTATTGATAATTCTTTTTTCGTTTAGAAATCAGTTTAACAGTAACAACCATGAGGATAACCTCGGCTTGTTGGCTACTTGCAACACCAAGTGATAGTAAATAGGAAAGATTATCAACACTGATTGTGTAGTGGGGATAACTTATCATATAGGCTAATGTAAATTCGTGCAAAGTTCAACTAAGCCTACCAATCGTATTATAATGTCAATATGAGGTAAAGGTAAGGGTTAGTTTTTTATACACTTGAAGACGGACCAAGGTACAGGGTAAAATTCTCTAGATGTTGGACCCAGGATTTAGAGATACATACCATTGTCCTTTACTTAAAACCACAAGTAAGATACTGTTGTTAGGAATACAACGTTATGAACCTATGGAGAACACATATACCTAGTTAGTCTCACAACATGATAAAAACTCAATCTTTTACTTTTGTTTACTTGTTAATTTAAAATCGTTTAAGAAACTTGATTTCATAACCCCTCCCCCTCCCTTTTAATTACTCGCTTTCGGAAAGACCTTGACTAAATAGACGTGATTTTGAATTGAAGTTAAGTCAAAATCATTTTCCTCATGGGATCAACCCCAACCTAGTAGTTGGGTTCTCTATTTGATTATGTCCACTTATACTTATTTAGCGAGGTGTAATTTGAGCATATCAAATTTTTGTGCCGCTGCCGGGGAATTTAGTCTTATAGATTATTTTCAATTAAAATATTTAAATTTATTCAACGATTTCCTGATTTTTCTTTTTCTTTTTGATTTTGCTTCTTTCAGGTTCAGCTCTAGTGTATGACATGTACATGAAGCCGCGAAGAACAACTCATGACTTTTGATTATGAACATAACCGCACTTTTAGAAGGATGGACAGCAAACAAAACCCAGCAAATCTAGGTCAAGGGTCATTCTACCAACCTCAATTACCCGTTGAAGCACATAATATAGGTCGTGCTTAAAATCAATTGGACAATGCTTTGAGGGGGCAACATCCAGTCCCACGACCTCAGGATTACTATAGGGGAATCTTTAACATAACTAATGCTAATTGATCTCTTTTCCTACCCCTTTTTCCACCTGAGCACACATTTGTGGTGACGAGTAGTTTGATGCAAATGCTCGCCACTAGGGGTTTATTCTCATGACTGCCATCGGAAAACCCACATGCTTATATAGGGGAACTGAGGTCATAGTCCACAAAGTTGTATATAGGACCCGACTAAGCTATAATGTCGCATTTTTGTGAGTATTTCATATCCCCTATCATTTAAAGAAGATGTCGCCGTAGGGTTGACTGAGCTTCCCTAAAACTGTATTTATACTTAGGATCATTTAAGAGATGTGTTCTTGGCAAAGTAATTTTCAAGGAATAAGAAGCTCAACCACAAAGATAAGGTGAATAACTCTATGGAACTATCGAGAGAATTGGTTTATAGATTTACCTTCTTTGTGAAAGTTTTAAAAACCACCACATTGATAATGAGTCATTTTTAAGATCACTTTTATATAGGTCAAGACGATAACAAAAAAATAGTGCTAGATAATATTGCAGGTGGCTCTTATGGGGAATATACTTATTCTTAGATTTTAAAGAAGTTGGAGAAGATATTTTACAACAATAAGGCTTGGAACACTAGAACGTTAGACACTACGAGAAGCACCTTTTCAGTACAACATACAAACAACCCATTAGTAGATGCTCCGTAGATTTGGCACAGATGGATAAACTTAGTAGGGATGGTTTTATAACATCTAAACGGAGGAGCAAAGAAGTTGAATGTGGTGAAATATTTGACTTAACCACCAGCGCCGACAAATGAGTACTATTTTGAATTTGATACATATGTAGTGAATGTTTAGACGGGGGGTTTTCCACAAAAAACGTCCAAGATAAATTAGTAAAATTTTCCCCACCCCCAAGATCCAAGGACAAGTTGTAATTAGGGTAAGTTACACTGAAAGGGTCAATATGAAAGAGATGGGAATACAACTGCGACAACAACTATTCAATAGGAACTATGTTATTAACATGATTTACAGTGGGGGGCCCATGTCCAACCTCAAACCTAGACGTTGTTCCTAAGGTACACTGAGAGGTAGTCTACGAATTGGGATATGCTACACAAATATGAGGAGAGGCTGAACGCTCGTTTGATGAGAATGTCAGAGAGATTAAAGTGAAAATTAGCTAACATTTCAAAAACGTGATAACACATGCAATTTTTATTAAGCACCTTGAGTTAGAGATTGCTCAGTTGTCCAATACTATAAACCCTCGCTAACTTGCCAATCTTCCTTGAAACCCTATCCAGAATCCTAAAATGATGGGCATTGTATGATAGTCACAACTCGAGGAGGTAAGCATACTATTTACCCACCTCTATCATCTAAGGTAGAAGATAATAGAAGAAAAGACGATGAGGTTGTAACAAATAGTGGAGAGTTTGTGGAGTGCAAGAAAAAGAGGTCTCTCAGAACGTTCCTAGGTCTCCAGCCCTATTCCCTTAGGATACGGAATAAAACAGACGAGGGAACATATCGCCATATTTATACGATGTTAAAAACCGTTACCTCAATGATTTTTGTTCTCTTGGAACAAACTCCTTCGTTTGCTAGTTATGACGCGCACTTTTGTAAACCGTACCGTCGAGGAGTTTTGACAGCTGCTGACCAACCCACACGCCCACTATGTAGTGCCTATTACTAGCCTGGACCCTTCGTGCAGAGGAAGACGATGCGTTTCTGCGTATCGTATTCCTGTCCGACTAGGGTTGTATACTTGCTACGGCAACTATTTGCTCTAGGTGTAGCATAACATATGCCCCTTGCCATTTAATCAGTAGGTTGGGGCCCGCCAAAAGGGGGGTTTTACTCCGCATGCCGTTCTTGCTGGGAGAATCCAACCGTTGAAGAGGCCCTTGTATACCTGGTCCTTGTCAAGGGAGTTTTTAGCCTTTTTTATGGCCTTGAATGTGCGTTGTGCGTGTATTTTTGGGTCCCCTTCTATGGAGGCCCTCGCCCCAGGCATGCCCAATGGTGGTTCTGCCACGGGCGGTATGAGTT
Source organism: Solanum habrochaites (assembly GCA_027704765.1). Taxonomy (NCBI): domain Eukaryota; kingdom Viridiplantae; phylum Streptophyta; class Magnoliopsida; order Solanales; family Solanaceae; genus Solanum; species Solanum habrochaites. Next base: position 27,896,034 of record JAKWJA010002495.1, read on the forward strand.
TGGGTTCTGACACTGAAGCACCGCGCCCAACGCTCCTCCCTCAAACCATGGTCGGGTCTACTCAGATTTAGGCGTGGTGCGCTAAGATACGCAGTCATGTGTCTCCCTGTGGGTTCTCGAGGTGTTCTGTTAGTTGACCCCCCCAATTGAAGAGCGCTCTAAGCTGTAGAGCACTAGATCAATGCTCATGACTTTGAAGTGATGGTTATTCAAAAGTATCGGGTCTTTGGGGATGCACTAATTGGACCGAGTATCAATCAAACTAAAGGAAAATAAGCGTAGATAGGAAGCAGACGCCCTAATCTCCACCAGCAAAACATACTACTAAGGAGCCATCTAAGTCTTAATCCCTACGTGAGGTATGTTTGGTTTCATCTAGTAGCAGAGGACACCTTTGCGGGTGACCACCACTCCTGCAGCAGATTTCAATGTGGAACCAAGTGGAAGCCTCTTAGTGTAGTATTGAAATGTTTCAAAAAAGACATTGGGGAATATGCAGACATTATTGGGATCCCTTACGGTATTTGTTCCAACAAAGTCCAACTCATGCCCGACATAAACCAAGTATTGAGCATGAAAGAATATTGAACCAACCTATGAAAGAAGAAAGTAAAAAAAGTAGATCATCAAGTGGTTCGATGTCGAGGTAATCTACCCTATTGCGGATAGTAGTTGCGTGTGTCCTGTTCAGTCTGTACCTAAAAAGGTTGGGATGATAGTGGTGCCTAAAGAGAGGATCTAGCTTTTTCCAATGCGATCAGTAATCAGATGGAGATTTTGCATAATCTACCGGTAGTTGAATGCTTTAACTAAGAAGGACCATTTTCCTATGCCCTTTATAGACCAGATGTGAGGGATATTTGCAGGCAAAGGGTGGTATTGTTTTCTTGATGTCTATTCAGGCTACAACCAAATCTTTATTTCCGATAAGGATAAAGAAAAGACAACTTTCACTTGCTCATATGGGACATTTGCTTTTAAAAGCATGTCCCAGCTGCCTTCAATGTTTTATGATGTCGATATTCTATTATATGGTGGAGAATACTGTTTATGTGTTCATCGATGTTTTTTTTTTGTGGTTGGAGACTCCTTTTATTGGTGTTTGAGTAATTTTATTAAGGAGCTCAAATGATGTTGTCACGACCCAAAACGAGCCGCGAGTGGCACCCACACTTAATCTCCTATGTGAGCGAACCACACAATCTAATCCCAACATTTCAACCATAATAAACAGAAAATAATGCGAAAGACTTAAAACTCATTAACGAAATCAATTAAATACCTTATAAAATTTATCAATTCCTACCTCCAAAACCTGGAAGTCATCATCCAAGAACGTCTATCCTCAAATTACTAAATCTAAGAGTATTTAGAAAAACTAAAAATTAAGTAAAAAGATGGGTCATTGTCCGAACTTCAAGACATCAAGAATGGCGAACGAAAGAATCATACGAGCTACGGAACAATAGCTCACACGGAATCATGATTATGCTAAAAAGCTGCCTAGAGTTGCGTGACGTCGAAGTCGTGGCACGTTTGCTTGCACTCACAAAATACAAGAAAGAAAACCAAACAAGTTAGGTCAGAAACAAAAAACAAGTATTAGTAGTATCATCGGCCAACTAAAATAAAAAGCATCATCTCAGATCATAACATAAATCGACTAATATCAAAGGATACACCACAAGTACCATAACAATTGGCCAACACCCAAGCAACTATGAGGACTCATGCTCACACCCTACTCTTGGAAATAGATTCTTAAATTGGAGTATATAAAGGATTCAGATTATTTTTTTACTATCTGTCGGGTCGGAGTGACACGATCTTACTATATCCTGGTGTCGCGAACTGACACCGATCCATATACCTACGATCTTCATTTAGTGTCGGCCAACCTGGGTACCACACGATTATTAAAGTACGTCATCGATGGCTTTTCGGAACCTGCACCGCCTCACTAAGCACACTATCCTGGCCCGGTTGTCGGAACGTGACACCACGCCCCCTTCCCACCGACTACTACTCGCTGGTGTCGGAACGTGACACCCACGATCGGGATCATACTCTATCATGGCTGCATGGACGTGGCTACTTTTCCTCGGCTCCCCGATTCACATTTATCAGTCATGCGATTAGGTCTCAGCCTCGTTGCATATTTTTGCAAGGCTCTTCACCACAAGAAGGGTTTAGTTTTAAGTCACACCCTCTCTTTCAAACCATTTCACATAACTAGCACTAACACTCATGCAAGCCATCAATAAGCACTAAGAGGACTAAAATATAGTTGTAAGTTAGATACATCCATCAGCCACCGCGACTCACAGAGACCTTTACCATAGAAACGCATAAAACACTACCCCTACCTCCCACGAAGATAGATGATCAAGCAACGCTATCATCAAGGTCGGTGACTTTACTTCTTTTCGCCTTCTCTCTATTCTCTCGACTCGTCGTCCCTGCTCTCTTTTTCGATTTTTTTGTATTTCAAATACACCTCTGGATCTTTACATAATTGAATATAATAAGTATAAAGATGACAAAAATAACCAACTTTTCTATTTCAAGTTATATCTTTAAGCCCCACGAAATGAAGTATAAAATTTTCTTAATCTACATATAACTTGATAAACATGAGCCTGTTCTAATAGTACAAAACGCCCCTTATAAAAACTTTTAACAGAAAATCCGACCCAGAGTCAGGGTGACGCAGCCTCCTTATGTGATGGTCCGTCATGAATGTGCCGGGCCCGTACTGTTGCCTTCACAAAGGTTTCAGAGGGTTAATCTGTGGGAAAGGTTTGCTGTGACGGTCCGGCGTGCAACGAACGTCCGTCCTGACATTCCGTCGCGACGTTCCGAGAGTTGATCTCAGTACTCAATTTCAGGAATCTGAACTGTTTTGGAATGAGACACCATCGACGGTCCGTATGCGGCCCATGACGGTCCATCGTGGGATCAGTCGACCCAGACAGTTATTACCCAGAAATAATTTTCTACTGTCAAAACGACTAACAGGTCGTTACAATGAGATACCAATTCCCAATTCATCCGAACGATCACAAGAAGAAAAAACAAGGGCGTAAGATAAGTTACCTGAATCTTGTAAACAGGTGCGGGTATTTTTATTGCATATCAGCCTCCTTCTCCCAAGTGGGCCTCTCATTGGTGATTCTCCATTGAACTTTGATGGGAGAATCTCCCGTGATCTCAACTACGGATTTCTCTATCCAGAATGGCAACAGGCTCCTCCTCATAAGACAAATTCTCATCAAGAAAAACTGAATCCAACGAATTAATGATAGTTTCCATCCCCATGGTACCTTTTCAGCATAGACACAGAATACCGGGGTGCACCCTGACAGTCCTGGAGGTAAGGGCTAATTCATTAAGCTACCTCTCCTAACACGTTAATTACTTTCCAAATGGTCAAATATACCTTGGGCTTAGCTTTACCTCTTGTACCAACCGCAGTCACCCCTTTCATGGGTGAAACCTTCATCAAGACTTGTCCCCTCATGAACTCAAGTCTCTAAACTTTAGATCTGCATATTCCTTGCCTAATTTGCGCGCTAAAAGCTTTTCTTGAATGAATTTCACTTTCTCTAAGGCTTCCCTCAAGAAGATCAGTTCCCCCAGGGCCTCACCTCGAATGCACAAACAAACAATGGGAGACCTACATCTTATCCCTTACCAATGCTGCGAATGGGGCCATATCAATACTTGAGTGATAGCTATCTTGTATGAGAACTTACATGTGAAGGAGTAGGAGTATCCCATATGACCACCAAATTCTATCACACATGCAACGAAGCATATCCTCAAAACCTGAACGTTCACTCAGACTGACCATCGGTGCTGAGGGTGAATTGCGGGTACTAAAGTACAAACCTAGTACCTAATTCGGCATGCAATGTTTCCAAAACTTAGAAGTAAAATATGTGCGTACTATATCATGATATAATGGAAAGTGGAACTTCCATGCATTGAACATTTTTGATATGTAAAGTTTGCTAACTTCTCTGTATTATAAGTCACCTTGAACCGAATGAAATGAGCGACGTTCGTTAATCTTCAACAAATAACAAAATGGAGTCATTATACCCATTGTCTTGGAAGAACAACCACGAAGTCCACTGCAATTCTCTCCCAATTTCCATTAAGGAGGGCCATACTGAAGGAGTGTCCCTCCAGGCCCTGTTGTTCATACTTTACCTGATGAACAAGTCGGGGCATTGAGCAATAAAAAATCAACATGTCACGCTTCATCCTATCCATAAAAATGTTGCTTAGATCACGATACATCTTGGTTGCACCAGGAGTATAGAATACCTTGAACTGGGCCTCGTAAGAAATAGTGTGAATAAATCATCGACAAGGGGTTGCACTAACCTTCCCCTTATTATCAAAACACCTCCTCATGGTTTTTTGCTTCTTTAGCCTTTCTCGCGACCACCTTATCTCGGATCCGGATCAGTTTCTCATCGGTTAAAATGCTTTTCCTTTCATCTTATCAAGAAAGGAAGATCTTGCCTCCTACAGGCGGAAAATCCTCCCTTCTCCTTTACTTCTGCATTCATAAAGTCATAGCCAACGTCTGAACCTCTTTAGCCAATGGGAGTCTAGAAACCTGCAAATGGCAGACTTCCCATGCTCCCTGCCTTTCCTACTTAAAGATTGCTACAGTATTTAGGCTTCTCGGTGATCAAGATAGTGATATCATAGTCCTTAAGTTAGTTCCATACATCTCCTCTGTCTCAAATTCAATATTTATGAGTAAAAGACATTACGTAAACTACGATGATCCGTATAGACTTCACATTTAACCCCATATAGATAATGTCTCATTGCTTTATGCAAAAAACACACTGCGCCAACTCCAATCATGGCGCGATAATAACGTTCATGCACCTTTTATTGCTCGAGGCATAAGAAATTACATTCTTCTCTTGCATAAGAAACTGCACCCAAACAAGACTAGATCATCACAATAACAATGAAAATTCTTACCTTCCACTGGCAGGGTAAAGAATTGGTTGCCGAGTCAACAAGGGTCTTGAGTTGCTTGAAAATTTTTTTCACATTCGTTAACGACCATACAAATGGAAACTCTTCTTAGTAAAAATTTGTCAGTCGGGAAGCAACGGTAAGAAAAATCCTTGGACAAAATCAAACGGTGTAGACTAGCTAAAAACGAAGCTCCTTACCTCTGTGTAACATTCGTAGGTTTACCCAATTCTTCACGGCTTCAATCTTGGGAAGGATCCACCATCATCCATCCTTAGAAACCACATGCACCAAGAAGGACCTGAGTCTATCCAAAACTCACACGTAGAGAAGTTGTCATAAAGCTTTTTCTCCATCAACATTTCCAATACCATTATCAAGTCTCGTATGTTCCTTTCATGCTCTTTGAGTATACTAGTATATCATCAATTAAAAAATTAAAAAGAGATCCAGATATGGTTAAACATCACGTTCATCAAGACTCATGAAAGCAGCGGGGGGATATTCATAAGTCCACAAAGACATGTACTAAGATTCATAATGCCCATACTGGTTCGGAACGAAGAGGTTCTTGGCACACTGCTGCCCAGTATTTGCAATTGATAAATAACCAGGATCTCAATCAATTTGAGAAGGGACAAGAACCTTGTAACTGGTCGAACAAATCATAAGGCGAGGAAGAGGCTTGTTTATTAAGGTACTTTATTCAGTTTTGCCTGTAGGTTATGCACATAGAAAAACTCCATCCTGTTCTCACAAATTAAACCGGAGCACCCCAAGAGGAAGCGCTCGTCTAATGAAGCCCTACTCCCCTCGTCCTAACAACTCGTGAAGGGGTGGGCCTTAATCCCTTAATGAGGCGGGAGCCATTCTATAAGGGGGTATGAAAATGGGCGCGAAGTAAACGGCTATCCAGAACATGCAAAAAGTAATATCTCTATCGGTTGGCATACCAGGGAAGGTCTACAGGAAACAATTCGAAACTCACGGATATCGGAAACGACTCATTGAAGGTACTTGGGTAGAATCGTCCCTGAGGCTGTGCAAGAAAGCTAAAACACCCTGTTCAATAAAAACATTCTCTTTAGCACGAAGAAAAGAGTGAGACGAACTGGAGTGGAAGTGTAGTCACCTACCACAGTATAACGGATCTGTCCCAGGCTTGGCCAAGGTCACATTTTGGCATTCAATATAAGATGCATAGTTGGAGAAAGCAGTCATACTAGAATTACATCGAAAATCAACCATTTCTAGATACAAGGAATTTACATGGTATTGCTCCCCAAAAAAGTCACCAGAGAAGAAATATAGCCCTTTCAAACATCACAGACTCACCCATCGGAGTAAAACACGAACAGACATGTACATGCACTCCACAATGTAAATTAGACTAGTACCCAAATGAGGAAGGATACCTATGAAAATGTGGAGCCGGCATCAAATAATACAGAAGCCATGCAAATCCCAAATCAAAGATTACTTGTTGATACACAACATCAGATGTCTCCGCTTCCGACCCCGCCAAAGGGAAAGCGTAACAATGGGCGCTATCACCTGTATGCCCGTTTTGGCCCCTACCAGTTGGTTGTAGTCGTTCCGGCTTGCCGCCACCTCCGGTTGCGTTTGGTGGAACACCATTACCTGACCACCACGTCCTCAGAATGGCGGCCTATTCCATGACCCACCTCTACCTTGACTATTGGGGGTCGTAACTCTGTTTTGGACAATATTCTATTAATATTGTCAATTCCCACATACCATAAACACTCTCTGCGGTTCAAGCATAGGTCTTATGAGAACGACGGATTCTGAGGCGGAACTCAAACTTAGAGAAATGTTGACCGGTATGGGTGGGACCCCAACTATAGCCTTTGTAGTGAAGGACTTAATAGGTCGGGCTGGATAACCTCCGCGGATTCTGCCTCTGGAGTAAGAACCAATAAACTCCCCTTCCTTACCGAAACTTGTAGTGGTGATGCCATGGTGAAGTTCATCTGGCTTCACTCCTCCACTCTATCACAAAAGTCTACACTGCCTGAACGGATTTGGTGCTTGCAATTGCAATAGATACCTGTAAGGCGTGGACGAACTCTGCAAATCTGACCTCAATCCCTCACAAAACGGCGATCATCTCTTGTGTACTGAAGCAAAGGCTGGGTGGCATACCTTAGAAATACACCCGAAATTAGCGTCTACGCATGTGACCGATATCAGGCCTTCTCTAGGACTCAGGAACTCATCTATTTGCTATCCCTCAAAAAGTCCGGGGTGGTAATATACTTCTTCCTAACAAGTTGAGAATGAGCCCAAGTCATAGATGGTGCCTGTGCTTGTTGACAATCAACATACGATGCCACCAACTTTTGGCGTTCCCCCAGAATTGATAGGTCACAAATCGACGCCAAGCGTTCGAATATGACCATCTTGTTGTAGAGTTCATGAATCGACAGAAAGCAAATCATAGGCATCCTCAATTCAGCCCCTGGAAGTCTGGAGGTTCAATTCAGAATTACTGAATAGTTGTGCTGAGCACTTGTCTATTATAGGCCCTCTAGTCAAGAGAGAGAGGAAACTGCCCATTTCAATGGTGCATCCATGGGGTAGCCACAGCAGCTTGCAGGCTGTTACTCCCATCAATAATTGCTGTGTGGTTTAGAAAACACGGAGGTGTCCTGAACCTGATAAGATAACCGCTAAGATAAGCAAGAACCTAATTAATCATCTCCTGGGGCAGGTTGGGGTGGTTAATTCCTCATTCCTGACCTTGCTGCATTCTCCCATCCCTAACCCTCTCTTACTACGTCCTCAGCGGGAGGAGTCACGCCACGTACTAGGATGGGCCCAGAGCTTTGGTCCTCATTCCTCTAGAGGAACGTCCTCCCAGGACCTCTACCACGGCATCTTGCCACGCTATCTTTTCCAGCTTACAGCCCCAGAGGCTGGGATCAGCCGCATCTTCTCTTGCCGGGCAGGTGGTGGAGCAGTTGTGCTCTAGTTCAACATCTTCCAAATAGAGTGAAGATGGTCAGATACCAATTGTATTCAATATAGATCCAATGGGGGAATCTAAGTAATAGCACAAAAGAAAGAAGGAATGGAATTTTTCCTAGAGTCCTATAGCTACCAAAGAAAGTAAAAGGCGTTCCACCGACCGATTCCTAAAGACTCTACTAGACTCGTCTTGTGTGTGAGACCAAACAAACCTAATTCTCTGCTACCAAGTTTGTCCCATCCCAAAAAGATCCGCGCAGGAGATGCACCCATACTCGCCTATGTGAGCGAATCCACCAATCTACACTCCAAAATTTCAACCGAATAAACAGGAAATAATGGGAAAAAAAAGACGTAAAAATCCTTAACGAAATCATTAATAAACTTCTAATTTTATCAATACTATACCCAAAACCTGGAAGTCATCATCACAAGAACATCTACTCAAATTACTAAATCTAGAGTATATAAAAAACTAAAATAAGTAAAAAAAGAGATGGGTCCATGTCAGAAAAACTTCAAGACATCAGACGCGAAGGAGGAACATATCCAGTCCGAGCTAGGGAAACAATAGCTTACCCGGAAGAAATCTGATTATGCTGAAGTCGGTAGAGTTGCGGTTTAGTCGAAGTCGATGGACAGTTTGCTACATCCACAAACTAACAAGCAACAACATAAGTAGGGGGTAGTACAAAATACAAAGGTACTGAGTAGGGATAATCGGACAACTCAAATAATAGAAAGCAATAATACAGATAATAACATAAAATTGACTACCATACTCAACATATAACACAACAAGTACCTAAAGATGCCCACCACCCCCAAGCACAACATGGGTCATGACTCCACACCATATTCATTTGGGAAATAGGTCTGTAATCTGAGTATATTAACATTGATTCAAGATTAATTCTTTGTACTATCCTGGTGGCGGAACGTTGGACACACGACCTCTAACTACTTATCCGTTGTCCGAAGTGACACCCGATCCTTACTCTATGCCTGGTGTCAGAACGCTGACACCGATACAAACTTACTACTATCTGGTGTCGGAACGTGGACAACCCGATCCCACATACTACTATCATGAGTGTCGGCAGTGACACACGATACCAATACTACTATCCTGGTTGTCGGAAGTGAACACTCGATTGTTATACTACTTATTGGTGTCGGACAGTGACACCGACCATTAACCTCATTCTTTTAGTTTGGTCAAGCCTTCTTTTATCCAAGGCATCCATCATTAACAAGAGGTGTAGTTTAAGCTTCACAACCTCATCTTACAACCCATTACAAGTACATAATAACATCATGCAAGCATACAATAAGCATTGTAGAGATTTAAAAGACTACCCATACATAATCATTCGCTATTAAGAGTTACATGACATAGCATAAACCATATAACCACCTCCATCTGAAGAATCGTGATCAAGCAAGCTACTCCTCCAGGTCTTTGCTTTCCTCTGCGTCCTGGTTCTCTTCTTCTCTCGATCGTTCGTTCCCTTCTCTCTTCTTATATTTTTCTTATCAACCCTTTTAAGTTTTACCCGACTTGTCATATAATGAAGATAAAATATGATTAAAAATAACCACTTTTTTATTTCAAGGTTATCTCCTTTAACCCCCACGAAATGAATATTAACATTTTAATCCACAACTTATAATTATGAGCCTGAATAGTCCAAAGCCCCTAAAACTATTACAAGAAATCCGACTCAGTCAGTGTTAGTTACGCAGCCTATGACGGTCCGGACTGTGCCGGGTACAAGTTTAGGGGTTAATTTTGTGGAAAGGTTTGTTGATCTGTCGTCGTGCACAAGCACGGCCGTCCTGCCATTCCGTCGTGACGTAAGAAGTCGATCTCATACTCAAATTTTCAGAATCTAATTGTTTTGGAATGAGACACCCTCGACGGTTTGTCGCGCCCATGACGGTCCATCGTGGGATACGTCGACCCAGACAGTTATTACCAGAAATAAACTCTACTGCTCAAAATGACTAACAGGTCGTTACAGATGTGAAGATTGTAATTTGGTGCTTAATTGGAAGAAATGACACTTTATGGTTAAGGAAGGCATAGTTTTTGTCCATCGCATCTCGGAGAAGGGGATAGAGGTTTATTGAGCTAAAGTGGAAGTGATAGAGAGGCTTTCTCCACTAATCTCTCTAAAAGGTTTGAGAAGTGTTCTTTTACATCCGGGATTTTATAGGATACTTATTAACGATTTTTTGAAAATTGCACATTCGTTGTGCCAACTACTCGAGAAGGATTGAAAGTTCTATTTTGATGAATCCTTTCTTAAAGAGTTTCGAGAGTTGAAGGAGAAGTTCGTGTACATGCCCATTATTATTTCACCGGATTTGCATGAGCCATTAGAGGTGATGTATGATGTAAGTGGAATAGTACTTGTTGTTTCATTAGGACAGAGAAGGGACAAAAATTCCTTCACCCCATTTACTATTCCAGTAAAGCCCTAAATAAAGTTGAGAAAAACTACACTGTCACTGAAGAAGATCTTTTGGAGGTGATGTTTGCATTCGAAAAGATCAGCTCCTATTTGCTTGGAACAAAGCTAATAGTGCATAGAGACCACTCTACTTTACAGTAATTGATGTCTAAAATGGATGCAAAGCCAAGGTTTATCCGATGGGTACTATTTTTGCAAGAGCTTGATTTTGAGGTAAATGATATAAAGGGGACAGAGAATCAAATTTCCGATCACTTGTCTAGATTGGAGAATAAAGATATGCATCAATTAAGAGAAAAGGTTGAAATTGATGGTGTATTGCTAGAAGAACATGTAATGGATGCCTCTAAAGATTCAATCCCATGGTTCGCAGATTTTGCGAACTATCTTGCAAGTGATGTAGTTCAATCGGACTTGTCCTTCCATGAGAGGAAAAAGTTCATGCATGACGTGAAAAAGTTCTTTTGGGATGATCCTTACTATTACCGCGGTTGTTCCGATGGGATTATTTGTTGTTATGTACCGGAGGCTGAGATGTTGAGTGTTTTGGAGGCATGCCGCACCTCTATTATTGGTGAACATCATAGTGGTATCTGAATTGCACATAAGATCTTGTAGAGTGGTTACTATTGTTCAACCATTCACAAATATGCTCACGAGTTTTCCAAATCATGTGATTGGTGCAAACAAGGTGGAGGAATTTCAAAGAGGCAGGAACTCCTATTAAATTCTTTTCTGGTGATTTAGTCATTCGATGTATAGGGCATTGATTTTATGGTCCCATTTGTGAGTTCTCAAGGGATGAAGTATATACTTGTGGCGGTCGACTATGTGCCAAAATAGGTGGAAGCAATAACGCTTTCTAACAATGAAGGAAAGAATATCACCGTGTTCTTAAAAAATATTATCTTCTCTTGATTTGGCACACCTACGCCCATTATTAGTGATGGTCTTTCTCACTTATGCAATAATTTGTTCAAAGGGCTATTGAAAAAATATGGGTTCACCATAATGTGGCTACTCCTTACTATCCACAGACTAGCGGGCAAGGTGACGTGTCAAATCCAGAGATCAAGCAAATCCTGGCAAAAATCGTGAATTCAAATAAAACGAATTGGTCAAGGAGGCTTGATGATACTCTTTTGGACTACCGTACTACATCCAATACTCCCATAGGTATGTCTTCATACAACTTGTATATGAGAATACTTGTCACATGCCGGTTGAGTTAGAGCACAAAGTGATGTGGGCTATGAAGAAACTAAAGATGGAATGTATTAAAGCGGAAAAAAAAGACTAAATAGGTTGAATGAACTTGATGAGTTTCGCCTCATGGCCTATGAATGTTCATCCATCTATAAAAAGAATTTGAAGAAGTATCATGAACAACGAATTGAAAAGAGAGAATTTGTGGTGGGTGATTTGGTGCTTTTATTAACTCTACGCCAGGCTTGTTTCCGGACAAACTCAAATCCAAGTGGATAGGGCTATTCATTTTCACTAATGTTTTCTCCCAGGAGCGGTTGAGTTTGAGAATAAGGAGGGTACAAAGTTTACAATCAACGGGCAGAGGAGTAAGATATATTTGGGGCATGAGGAGAATGTCCTTCTAGTTGCTGACGCTTATCACCTTGATAAAAACAAGATTAATCAAGGAGCATTTATGGTTCAACAACGTTAAATCAAGCTCTTTTTGGAAGACAACCCATGGTGTATTTTCTAGCCAAAACATGTTTTGTTTTCTTTGTATGAATAGTCATATTTTCTTATTTCATTCCTTCATGTGTAAAGGTGTTGGATAGATATTAGTGTATGGTCCGTGTCTCAAAAGTGTCCAAAAAACGCAAAAAGAATGGCCTAATGGGTGTTACATGTGAAGGGACCAAACAAAAATCTACATAACCTAGTTTGGTGCAGAGGTCTACGAACCCCATCGACAGACCATCGACGGGGTTCCAAGGTACTTCTCTTTCATTTTCTAAGTGGAGAGTAATAAACGGACCCAGTAGATGGGGTTTCGTCGGTCAAAAATACAAGTGACCCGACTGGTAATATTATAGGACATAACGGTTTATATTCATTCGCACCTTCAAATTGTTTTAAAATTCACTACCAAAACCATTTTTTTACTTTATTTCTTTCCTTTATCATCAAACACTAACCTCCCATCCATTTCACTCTCAAATCAAATCCCTTCCAATCCCCCAAGCGCTCATTTAATAAATTCTTATTTCTCTAAATTGTTTTTCGGCACGTGATTGAGTTCGACCGCGTAGGTTACTGCTCTAAAGTTCATCACAACCACACCACTCCAAACTAAAGGTATTTCAATTTCCTTTAAACTTTGAATTCTCGTTCATAGTTGTTTACAAAAATCCCGAAGTAGGTCTTGAATGTGGGACTAAATAAACTAAAATCACATACTAAAACTTGTGTAGTACGTCACTCAGTATAATAGAAAGTATTGTGTTGTCAACTTAGTCTATCTAAAAAGTGGGTGTCTCTGTCTATTTTATTTCTGATCTAGGATTTCTTATTGTGACTTAATTGGAATCAAATTGTTTAAAATTAAATCCTAGCAATGATGAAGTCATCTTTTAGTTGTTAAAATTACATGTTATAACTTGAGTGTGTCAAATAATGTCTAAACAAAACATAGGACCCTATGAAAAAGTCTTGAAATTTGTCCTAGGTAAATAGTAGGAGACCCTGTCTATGGACTTTCGATTGATCGATGGGCCGTCGATTTTGTCCCTCCATTGAACCAATCAAAAAAATATCAAAGTCTGAAACGACGGACGTGGACTAGTCTGTTGATTGATCAATTGACTGTTCTGCATCACCGTCTTTTCCATCAGACAATTTTTTATCACTGACTTCTAAAATAAATCTAAGTGTTAGACAATGGAAGTGAACTATGATCTTTATGAGAAATGTGATTTTTCTTCTTCATTGGATAATTCTAAATGTGGAACACTCCGGAAATGCCATGACTTAGAATAGAACTTAATCTATTAAATAATGTATAAAATAATGTTTCAAGACCTATATTAATGTAATAATTGAATTTGGAAAATGTTAGAGACAACGAAAAAGAAAGACCTTGACGTCTGGAAACTAGTTATGTTGAACAAGTTCACGTCCATATATTTGGTGAAGGTTTCGATGGGTAAAATGAAGTACAAAACATGTAATGAGACCTTGGATAGGTATTATGGTGTATGTAGGGTCCTAACATCCGGAAACGACACCCCAAGGACCACCCGGAGGGTCCTTGGGGAGAACCCAAACAAGGGTGGGCAGGCTGCCTGGCGCCTGCGAACATGCAAAATTGAAGGAACATGTTCGTGATGGGCATTCCTCGGGAGGTATTCTTCCTCAAGATGTTTTAAGGGAAGCCTCGTGATGCAATTCTTACACGCACCTTATTGCCTTAACCAAAAAACTCTGAAAAATAATAAGAATTGCCCCCGCAAGGCACAATAAGTTTCCAGAATCGTTAAAGTAAATTCTTTGGTAATTTAACTTCATAAAAGGACCCATTTAAGTGGAGGGTATTTTGGGTAATTCATTGGAGTATTATAAGTATAATAGGTCAGATTGTTTACCACTTTTACACATTCCAAAATAGATCAAACACGTTTTCTGTCATCTCTAATAAGAACGCTCTCTTTTCAAAACCCCATTGAAGAATAGGATGATCTTAAGGAAGAAGGCGAAGATTTCAAGGTTTTAATCCAAATTTGTGTCGATTCTTATATTTAAGATATGTTTTTTCACTCTTGGGATTCCTTTCCCCAAGGGGTCCTTTCAAAGATAAGTTTTAAAGAAATTCAACAATAGGATTTTTACCCGACAAAATAGATTTTCTTCCTAACTCTAGATTTATGATACTCAATGAAAGTAATTGTTTTATATGGTTAATCATGCATGTATTGTTGCGTATTGGACTTGTAATGATAGATTTTCGTGTGAATCATGTTTATTATCAATTTGATTGTTTTGAATGGGTTATACCTGCTACAAGATGACATGTAAACGTAGGGATTGAAAATAAGACTAAAATGAACTCTTAAATGACTCTTCCCCTATACAACATTCTGCATTAATCTTGTATATGATTTGAAGAGCTGTTCTTTATTATGCTATTGAGTATTTCACTATGTTAGAATTATGAATGTTGTAAGTTGAATGTAAATTCTTGAATAAGGAACTTGGAAGTAAGAGGTAAGTCTTATAAAGTCGTGATTAGTCCACCATGTTTATGTTAGCCTATAAATCACGATGCTATGTTATGGGAGTATGTATGATGTTTATATGTGTATATATTGGGATATTAACATGTTACTGTTGAGATCAAGATAAAAATAAGATAATGCAAGTTATGATTTTCTCTTGTATAGTTTACACAAGATGATTATGTCATGTTAATCTCACAAACAGAGGGTTACAATGAAAGGAAATTCTCATCTAATCTTAAAGATATCATGATAATATTTGTATTAGGAGTTAATCTCCTATGACCTATGATAAGTTTATGATAAAATACAACTTAATGGTTATTCAAGAAAGGGACTTAAGCTAAGCACCGATGAACTAGATATAAGAGGTGTACCTTCCCTAGTTGGTAGGTAGGTTCACAGTGAATCTCATGAGATGGAGGCTGCCATGTAAGGTGGAAATATGGTTCTCTAATCAATCTCCTAATTCTTTAATTATGTTGCCACTAAAGGATACTAGCTAGTGGATCCACCTAAAAAGTCATGTCATGTTTGGTTCTACTTTTGTCGGTCGACCACTTTTTTTCGGTGTGGCCTTTTGTGACACCGGATTCGATGATTAGATGACTTTGTCTATGTCGGTTAAGATCTATGTTCCCTCATGTAAAATCAATTAAAAGTAAATGGACATTGAGTAGGCTGACTCAAAGAGTCTACTTAGTATAGGTAGGGGTATAAGACTCTACCTAGACATTGTACAACTTGACTCTAAGGGAAGTCCAAGGAGATTTTTCTTATGTAATATGATAACATGAAAGGCATGTTTCGTATTATACATGTTGTTACTCTTATATGAAGTGCTTACGTTAATGAACATGTTATTGTTCTATATTGCTTATAAAGTGATGACTACTTATGCTACAAGTTATATGATGCAAAGCATTACTTATGGACTCCTCTTTTATCTTCTTGGTTTTGAGGGGTTATGGGGCTTCACATGACCATTGCACTTGAAGGTTGGGAATGGGATCATTAGTATGTATTTCGTATGTTATATTTATATGTTCTATTAAAAATGAATGTTAACATGACTTTATGGTAATATGTCTTAGATTATGATCATGTTGTTTGTTGATGAAATCCTTACTTTCTATATGTTTTATGGTATCTGCATTAAAGACATTCATATGACTTAAAATGTTTGAAAAGGATATGATAAACGATCCCTTTTCATGCATGTCCTTAAATGTTATGTGCATTAACCCAAAATTATTATATATGACGTACTAACCCTAATATTTTATATTACTATAAATGTAGGGTTCGTCTATTGAAGATTAAGAATGTCGATTGAAGAAGCTTGGAACTCTTTCTCAATGTGTTGGTAGGTCCTCATGTTCAGGGATGCCATCTTTTGTTTTAGTTTATGAAGATTTTAGTAGTTATTAAAAATATTCTATTTCCATTCATATTCTTTTAATTCTTTTGTATTAAGTCCTATATGGCATGTTGACTATTTATTTGCTAAGTGCAAATTTGCACTCTTTAGATGGATTTATACATGTGAGAAAAAGTATTAGAACATCGTATGCTATTATGAATGTTAAGTATGAAGGCTAAGTCTACTTCACCTAAGTATGTAAAAGTTTTAAATTATTCTGCAATTTTAACTGATGAGATGTTATGACGAATGCTAAGAGGATTTTTTTTATTCCTTTAAGACGACGACGATGTCGATCGCATCTGGAGTGTTCTACCCGGGTGTGAAAAAGTGTCAGACGATGAACCCCATCAATGGCCCGTCATTTTCTTGTTGGACAGTTGAGGGTGCCAATTGATCTGAATCTGCAAAATAGATGTGTGTTGTTAACTTTTCAAATTGTCTTACCACAGTGACTTTTGAGCGTGTAGTAATGCTAGTTCGCGGGATGATGTAGATGCAATTCTATAGATGAGGGGGACTGAACTGGAGAGTGAGAGAATTGGGCTACTGAGGACACCGTGATTGGTTCCTTGTCACATCCTATGGTGATCCTCCAATTAAGACATGTGGTCGTACCTAGAGATACCAATCCATCCTCAATACTGAGGCTGGTGCTGAGGCCCTTGCAAATAAGAGAGATTAGATGGATTTAGAGTTTGCTGGGAGGACATCGTTAGTAGATGAGGACGCCCGCTAGATTAGAGCATGAGAGATGGCTGCTTAGGAGTCCAATCCTATACCGGTGATCGGTGAGAGCAACACCACTGATGGTGCGGAGATTGATGTGGGCACCACTGAGGATGACCTAAGTAATGATGTTGCGGGTTTCAAGAAACCGGACCCTCCCACTTCTGGAGAGATCGTTAGTGCTATGCGCCTCAGATTTTCTTCATCTACCACCATGTACATATGACTTTTTATGCATTGGGGACAAGGGCATACTCATTTTGTTGGGGTGGGGTAAATGTAAAGTGAATGTTAGGATGAAGTTTGAGTAGCCCAACTCACAGTCCTCTCTTCGGGTTTCTTTCCTGTGTTCTTTTTTCCCAAGAGACTGATTCATTATTTGTTGAACCGACATGCCGTTACTTGTACAAAGTATAAAAGCATCAAAAGAAAGAATCATGAATGTTTAAAATAAATAATATCCCTTCCTATATAGTACTTGCATGAAAGTGAAGATGAGTTAAAAATACTAGCTCTAATCATGATATAGATAGGCACCCACTGCATGACCCTCAAGTAACGCCTAAACTGGGAAATCTAACAATCTGATAGTGTAATGAGGTCTCAAGAGAGTGTGTGGATTTTGGAGTTCAACAGTTGGTACGTAGCTAGAACATTCCCAGTTAGTCCTGCGAAGGTAGTTTTTGTTAAAAGACTAGGAAAGGATCATAGGCAATTGTTCGAATTAGCAAACATCTAGCCTAAAATGATTTTAACCAAATGAAATCTTTATCCCTTTGGATCCAAATCTGTTGAGCCATAATAGACCTATTTTTTTTATCACCAACTCACTTTCCCAGGTTTATTGTTTTGGCCCCGGTCCAAAAGCCGAAGTTGAGGGTGGATAATGAAGAAAATCATATCATCTTAGCCCTGACCCGATTGCGGGTATCGTGTACCTCAACTTATGGAAAAGCCATGAGTTTAGGGTGTCTATTATGAGTTAGAACCCGAAAATGTGTATGAAAAGATTTGAATGTTGAAAATAAAAGAGAAAGTGAGTTATTGATGTGAAAGTATCAATTGAACAAAAAGAAAAAGAAAAGTAAAAGAAAAGGGAACAAAAAGAAAAAGATGAAAAACATGTAAGAGTCAAATCCAAAAAAGGGAGCAAGGAAAAGTAGGATGTAAAACACAACGAAAAGAGGTAGGAACCTTAGAGGTAGTTAAAGAAGGGAAAAAATTAAATAAAATGTACTCATACGTACCATACCTGACCCTGAGCCTACGCTAAAAGACAAGAAAGTCCTACCATGATCATAGGGTCTAATATGGTGAACCTAAGCAGCGAAAATCAAGGCAAGCCTATGGCGACGATTAGTAATTATATTTGAACCTGTTCTTGAGCATGCAGGTTGAAAAAAGATCATTGTACTAAAAATTAAAATTAATATGCAAAAATTGAGGATTTCTTTTTTATTTAGGGCACTAGTTGTGGTATCGGAAAATTTGTACCTTTGTGAGAGGCAAAACAGTAGAGTTGTCTGTGCATTGTGAGTGTGTCTCATGATGTGAACCACATGAGTTAGCTTGTCGAACCTGAGATCGTAAGCCTGCACTAAACCAAAGAAAGAGTAAGGATTGATACCCATGTGATTTCGAAATATTAAAATTGCATAAATTTGTACAAGTGTTGTTTTGAGTCATGGTGTGTCGCTAGAGGACAAACAACGAATTTAAGTTGAGGGTGTTTATGTACCTTTGTTTTACGGAGCGTTCAATTCATTTTTCTTAAAAGTTGTGTATGCCTAGAGACTTTTTGTACTAGTTTTAACATATTTTTTTGTTGTTTTACAAGAAAGATGTTAACGCGGCAAGATGAGAAAACAGCTAAAAAAAGTCGCACAACAGAACATACGGAGGCGATTGAAGGTCAGTCGTTTGATCTGTGGAACATAGTTCGGAACCGTAGATGAGCAACTCAGGACTTTGGAGATAACTCAGGGAAATCTTACTAAGTATGGAACTACGAAGAGAGTGACGGACAGTCGATTGATTGATGGACTTTACTGGTGGATAGTTATTTTGATCAGAGAGGTTCCTGTACCCATACTTGGAAAATTTTTAAGGATGGAATGACACAGGGTATCGACAGACAATTGATGCGACAAAGATCCATGTTATTGGCCTTTGATTCATTTAGAAATGATTCCATCTAAGGAGAGAAAAAATATTCTAAGTCCAAAACAACAGAACAAGTCTACGGACCGTCGATGTTGGTACGTAGATTGAAGCCGTGTGGACTGCACAAACTTTCCTTATCTTAATTCCTTTTAATTTAGAAAAATGTTTTCTATAAATGAGTGATTAAAACCTTTTTTTGGGGGTTAGAAACTTTTAGTATTGTTTTACTTTTGTTTGGAGATTGGTTTTCGCAAACATTAGCAAATGAATAAATTTTCGGATTCTGTTTGAAGTTTTATCATAAAGTTTCAAGTTGATTTTCTATGTTTTTTTATGGATAAAGTAATTTTATGATTTATTATTTACAAAATATGAATTGTATTATTTCTTTCATGGGTAAATTAATCCACAACTAGGATTGTGGGAACCATTGGTGATTAACAATGTAAACCTACAAATAATCAATCCTCGAATAGGTTCTTGCAAGTATTGATATTATGTCATTTAGAAGTATTTTCAACCAATGAACACGTTAGAACTATCATTGGTTTCTACTTTCCGGTTCAAAGAGGTAGTAGTAGGAAAATAATTATCAACATAGATTTAGTGGAATACTACCTAATAGGCTAGTGTCAATAGGTGTGAACTAATAAATAAGACATACATCGATTATGATGTCTAATATGAGATAATGGTAAGGTTATTAGTCTATACACACGTAGACAGACCAAGGTACATGGTGAAATTATCTAGATGTCGGATAAAAGATTTAGAGATACATAACTTTACACTTTACATTCAAATAACTAGAAAACAATTGTTATTTCTAGAATACGGCATTATGAACAAATGGGGAACACATATACCCTATTTAGTCTCACAACTTGATAAAAACTCAATCTTTTACTTGTGCTCACTTTTTAACTTAGAATTATTTCAGAATCTTGTTTCACAAAAAAAAACCTTTCCATTACTTGCTTTTAGAAAGACCTTGACTAAGTAGACGTGATTGTAAATTAAAGTTAAGTCTAAATCAATTTCCTCGTGGTATTGATCCCAACCTACTAGTTGGCTTCTCTACTTGATTATGACCGCTTATAGTTCTTTAGGGAGGTGTAATTTGCGCGTATAACTTCCTCGCTAAAACAAGTCCATTCATCTGCATACCGCAAATTCCAACATACATTTGTTCAAGAAGCTTTGTAGCTTCACTAGAACAAATGCATCTCAAAAGACATAAATCTTGATTCCTCCTATAAAGGATTTCCAAACTTAAAAAGAAATTTAGTTTCATAAAATGTATCGACTTCTTCTGGTTGTATGTGGCACTCTCAGGATAGATCCTAATCTATATATACCTCTCGATATCTCTGTCTGGTTTCACTTGAACATTTGAACAATGGACTAGTTTCTCCCTTTGTCACATCTAGGCAGAACCCCTTAGACATAACCATCGGCGGCATCCTCTTTGAGGAGTAAGACTAGCCTCTTAGGTTACATCATTACATTCATAGGTTAAAATACGGAAATTTTAAAATCTTTTTCATTACTTGTATATTGAGTTTTATATTAACCTATACATACACATAATGCTTATATCGAGTGTACATAGACCCTTCGTATATGAAGATTACTTAGTCTTCTACTTTTATTGCATATAATTAAATAGAATATAACACTGTCATAAATACTCATCTCATCTCATAATATTCTAACAAGAGTATAATAATTGGGGCCTAGCCCATATATTAATGAAATAAGACCACATATAGGTAATAGAATGGTTAGAAGGAAAGAACATAAGAGTCTTAAAATTAAAACACCTCCATAAGCTTGATAGCTTAATGTAGGTCCATAGGGTATATCCCTTGTATAAGCATCATCATCATAATTCAATAAGAATTGCATGAGTATATCCTTTAATGGCAAACCTCATATGTGAGATTAGCATATCATCATCATTACGTCATGGTAAAGCCCAAAGGCAATTCACAGCCAACCTTATATCATTTCATCTTAAGAATAATCTCACGTCATATAGTCGAGACATTACAAGCCAACATCATACACACCTACTTAGGCTATTCACAAGACATACTTCGATTGAACTACATCATCAATCACAAGCCATCATAATTGAAGTAAAGGTTAGGATCATGAAGACTTACCACATCTCCTTCAAAATCCATCTTCATGGTCTTACCAACAACAAACCAATTAAATTAAATAATAGGTGTACTAACATCAATCAATATTGATTAACACAAGAACTACGTCAATTACATCATCACATATCCCCATTAACTAAAATTCATGACCTATGGTTAGAGGAGAGGGGTCAACATGAGTTCTCCAACAATGAGATCCAATTTCAAAAACCTATTATCCTAATTAATCCATAACTGCATAAGAATAGATAAAAACAAATCTAACAATCAATACATTCTTCAATTCTAATCAATTTATAACGAAGATCCAAGATTTTGGGAAATTATGGAAAAAGGACATGATATATATGAAATTGCATAAAATAGCATCAATTAAACAACAATATGTACTTAATTAGTAATAGGCAATCATAATTTATAATCAATTTGATGTTTAGAAGACAACCCATTAGAATTGGAAAACCCCATGGAATTGTTCATCTAGAAATCAACATTGAAAGGATATATTGAGGAAACTAATACCAAGAGTGAAGTACCATACATTAATGAAAATTAATTCACGAAATTGAAGTTAAATCCTAGATAAATTGACCTTCTTCTTCAAGCTTTCTTCTTTCTTAAATGAAGAATTGGAGAGAGGGAAAGTAGAGAGAGATGAGAGCTTTTGGGTTTGTTTTGGTAATTGGGTTTCGAGTGAGTTAAAAATTGATTAAAAATGATTAAGAAGCCGAGTCGGTGTGTTGGTCCGGGTGTATCCCAAGCTAATATATAATAACACCCTAAAATACCCAAAACACCACTCACATAAAATGGTCTTTTTGTGAAGTAAAAATGGCAAAAATACGATTTAACCAAATCTAGGAAGTGACTCTGTGTCGCTAGGCTAATCCCCATTTTTATTTTTGAAAAATTTATTTGAGTCAGGAAGGTCCGTGTGGTCTGCGCGATGCCCATTGGATCTTCACTCACGCAGGCTTCTTTGGCAGCCTGCCCACTAATGTTTAAGTCCTTCTCAAGGAACCTTCAGGTTCTCCTTGGGGCATAGTTATTTGATGTTTAGACCCTCTATGCTACGCTATACAATTACAAAGTCTTTTTAAAAGTTTTATACTTCATTTGACCCTCTGAAACCTTCATCAAACATAGCGAAGTCAATTAGATAAACTTCGACTAGCTTCCGGACGTCATGGACGTTTCTTGATGTCTTGGCTCTAAAACTTCTCCAATGACTTATAAACCTTATTTAAAGTATTTAAACATTATAACCAACATTAAATAAAGTTTTTAGGATCTATATTAGGCCTTGAATTTTCATAGTGTTACATTATCCCCCCCTTAGGAACATTCGTCCCCGAATGACATTAAACATTTTTTAAAGGGAAAAGATACACTCAAGACTAGCAGCCCAACCAACAATATACAATATCCACATGAGTTACAAATCCAGGAGTGTTGAACTACATTCAATACATAATCATACCATTTACACAAGTAACACAAAACGTTAACTTTCACATATAAGAGCTCCAAATAACAATATGAGGAATCTCCTTATATATACAATATGAGCTCAACATATTATTTAAGAGTCAATTATACAAAAATTCCTATCTCAACATTTTAACATGCTCAATGTCATTTCACAAAGGCAACAATATACCAAATATATAAATAGTGTAAATCAACTAAATGTGCAATTTTCTATGATAGTTCATTTTAGAATAAATATTTTTATCATATACAATGCGTATTCTAAGAAAACAAGTCAAAATCAAATGAACTAATTATTTTCATTGTTAATAGGAATAAATAACCTTAATTATCAATAAGATTAGGGTAAGGAGACTTCATTCCGGCCTCAGTCTTTCATGTTGCACCAACAACTAGTTATTTATTCCATAACACTTTTACGGAAGCCACCTCCTTGTTCCTTAACCACCCTACATGCCTATCAATGATTTGAACTGAAACATTTCATAGGAGCGGTTATCCTTCACACCAAGACACTCAATGAACCCATGCCAACTTACTAGCCAACCTCAACTCATATGCAACCTTACTAACTCTTTGCAAGATTTCATAGGGACCTACATAACGAGAAATAAACTTCCCTTTCTTGCAAAATCTAACCACCCCTTTCATGGGTCAAATTTTCAAATACAGCTTATCACCTTCTTCAAACTCTAATTCCCTTCTCCACCGATTGAAATAAGATTTTTTTCTGACTATAGGATGTTTGCAGCCGGTTCCTTATGATATAAACCTTCTTCAAAGTCTTATAAATAAAATTGGGACAAAAAAAAAAGATTCACCTACTTCAAACAATCCAACTGGAGATCTACATCTCCTACCATACAAGGATTCATAAGGAAACATTAATATAGATGACTGGTAGTGATTGTTGTAAGCAAACTCAACCAAAGGCAAATTCTTATCCCAATTTCACTTGAAATCAATAATACAATATCTAACAATATCCTCAAGGGTTTCAATAGTACGCTCCGCTTGACCATCCGTTTAGGGATGAAAAGCAGTTCTTAAATTCACCTTGGTACCCAACCCTTGTAGGAATGACCTCCAAAACCTAGATGTGAATTGTGCACCCTCTTTGATATGATGGATAATGGAATACCATGGCGACACACAATTTCTTATATGAAGATCCTTGCATAATCCTCCACCAAATAAGTAGACTTGACGGGAATGAAATGAGTGGATTTGGTCAACCTATCTACAACCACCCATATAGAGTCATATTGATTTTGTGTCTAAGGCAACCCTACCACAAAATCAACATTTATATCTTCTCATTTCAAAGTAGGAAGTTGGATTTCTTGAAGTAAGCAACCCTTATTTTGGTGTTCGTCTATCACTTTTTGAAAATTTTGACACTTAAAAACTAATTCTGCTATGTACTTCTTCAAACCTTCCCAACAAAACACTTCCCTATGGTGATAGTAAATCAATGTTGAATCTGGATGAATGGAGTAATGGGACCATGAGCTTCATGAAGAATTCAGTTCCTCAAACCATTTATATTGGGAATAGACAACCTTTCTTGAAACCTCAAGACACCATACCCTCCAAGGAGAATTGCTCATTAATATTACCAAGAACCAATTTATTCAACTCAATCAATGGTTGAACAACATGTCGCTTAGACTTCACCTTAACCTCCAATGATGACTCAGAGTAATGATGGACCATAAAACTACCATTTGGAGAATCTTCCAACCTTACACCTAATCTAGCCATCCTATGAACATCTTTCACTAAGTATTTCTTGGTTTCCTATACATGAGACACACTACCCATGGTCATACGACTTAGAGCATCTACAACCAGATTGACCATGTCGCGGTGAAAGAGAACACTCATGTTGTAATCTTTCAACAATTCCAACCACCTTCATTATCAGAGATTAAAATTCTTTTAAGTAAACACATATTGGAGACTCTTGTGGTCGTTATAAACATTCACATGAACACCATACATGTAGTTCCTCTATATCTTTAAGGCAAATTCAACGGCCGCTAATTCAAGATCATCAGTTGGATAGTTTCTCTCATGTACCTTAAGTTTCCTAGAGGAATAGGCTACTACATTCCCATGTTTCATAATCACACACTCTAAACCCACTCGAGAGGAATCCCAATATAAAACAAAACCCTTTGTACCTTTCGTAAAGTCTATCTTTTAAGATTTGGAAGCTTCTTTCACATGCCTCCAACAACTCAAATTCCTTACTCTTTTGGGTAAAAATAGTCAAGCGAGATGAAATGGACGCAAAACTATGCACTTATCTCCAATAATAACCCGCTCGACCCAAGAAACTTCTAATGTCGGTTGGATTCAATGGTCTACGGCAATTCTTGAGAGCCTCAGTTTTCATTGGATCAACCTCAACTCCCTCACTAGAAATGATATGACCAAGAAACGCCACCGACCTCAACCAAAAATTAAATTTGCTATACTTGGATAATAATTTGTTCTCCTTAATAACTTGTAACACCACCCTCAAATGGTCCATATGATCACCCTTAATTTTTGAATATACCAAGATGTCGTCAATGAAGACAATGACAAATGAATCTAGGTAACTTCGAAACACCCAATTCATGAGATCCGTAAGTGTCTCCGAGGCATTAGTAAGACCAAAGGCCATTAAAGAACTCATAGTGACCATATATAGTACAAAATTCCATTTTTGGTATATCCTCATCTTTCACCCTATAATGGTGATACCCCGATATAATGTCAATCTTAGAAAAGTAGTTTGCACCTTGGAGTTTATCAAACAAGTCATCAATCTAAGGTAGAGGATACTTGATCCTAATAGTGACTTTATTGAGTTGGTGATAATCAATGCACATTATAAGGTGACCATGCTTTTTCTTCACAAACAAAACTGGAGTACCCTATGGAGAAATACAAGGTGTAATGAAGCCTTTGTCTAGTAAATATTTGAGTTTATCCTTCAACTCTTTCGATTCGTACGGAGACATTCGATATGGAGGAATTGAAATGGGATTTGACTATTGTAAGAAGTCATTATCAAAATCGATTTCCCATTCAGGAGGAATACTCAAAAGGTCATTAGGAAAGACCTCCAAAGATTCCCTTACCATGGGGACTGACACAATAAAAGGAACTTCGGAGTCATAATCTTTTACTCTCATAATGTGGTATAAACACCTTTTAGAGATCATCTAACAAGCCTTTAGAAAAGAAACGATCCGACCCCTAAGAAGATAATTTCCCCACTTCAACTCTAAGAAGGGTTCATTTGGAAAGTTAAACTTCAACACTCTTGTCCTACAATCTATTGAAGGAAAATAAGCATGCGACCAATACATACCCAAAATAACATCAAAATAAACCATATCAAGTTCACAAGTTCAACAAAAGTAACTGTATTGGGAAACATTATAGGACAATATCTATATACCCTCTTTGCAACCACTAATTCACCCAGCGGGGTAGACATCATAAAAGGTTCATTTTGAATGTAGGGAAAAATCTCAAACTTTTTAGCTATTAGAGGAGTAAAAAAGGATAGTGTAGCACCTGGATCAAGTAAAGCATATCCATCAATGAAAAAGACTTTCAACCTATCGGTCACACCATCGGGAGAAGTATCTTACGCACTCCTTGAGATAAGTGCACAAAAGTGATTCTTCTTCTGAGATTTAGTAGAACTACTTGCTTTCTCACTATCCTTTTCTTGGCCCTTTACATTTTTGAAATCTCGAACCTTGTGCCCACTTTTACCACAACCAAAACAATTTATTTTTCTATTAAGACAATCACCATAGTGCTTCTTGCCAAACTTTCCACAAGTTATCTTCTTGGTTGGTGAACTAGTATCCTTTCCCTTTTTGGGCTGAGGGTTAGACACCCTATAATCACGATCATTAGATAAATTGGAATTGATTATAAAAACTCTTTTTGAACCTAGCTTGTGTTGGACATCAAGCCTACCATTTGACGAACCACCCTTATAAGACTTTGCTCTCTTGGTATCTCTACTCTTTCCTTAGCCCTTGTCTCTTTCACTTTTTGAACATGAACATGAGATGAAAAATTTTCATGTTTTGATGTAGCATAGCCGAATGACATTGCTCTTGCAATATTTCCAACACTTTCATCACAAAGAGGTTCATTTCAACCCTAGGTTCGAAAACCAAAGAAGGGGCATATTTTGACAATTTAGTACATTTCAAGGAATATTCAAGCACACTTATACCTCCTAGATGAAGGTTGATGAAATCAACCATTTTGGCTTCCCTCTTCTCCCAAGGAAAGAATCTATCAAGAAAAGTCTTCTTGAAAACCACTTTACTCACCGGTCCACCCCTTAAAGGCTTATTGTCTCTCCATTGGACGCACCAAACTTGGGATACATTTTGAGTTGGTAAGTAAATAACTCGGCCTTCTCACTAGTGGTCAACTCCATAGCATAGATGATATTGGAAACTTCATCAATATACTCGTGGGGGTGTTTATGGCTTAGGTCGTCATGGCTTGAGCTTGGGTAGTGGCGGCTAGTGCTTGGGTAGTAATATCTTGGGAGATTAGGAAAATATCAGCCCTTAAGGCACCATCCATAAAATAAGGAGGATCGACCAGAGCTTGGTCATCATTAACATCTTCTTCAAGAGAAGGGACTTGAGCATCACGTGGAGGAACTCTGGCATTGTCAACCTCTTATTGAAGTCTTTGTGACACGGTCCTTCGAGTATTCTTTTCATATAATCACAATAAAAAGATTGTATGCTAAAAGAACATATAGCTAAACTATAGAGGCACGATATTGGACTTCCAAGAAAAAGAGAGTTTCCTAAGCATCACATAGGTTACTATAAATAAGTGTTGCGCGTGTCACAATTATGAATACGAACCTTCATAGACTTGGTGGAGAGTTACATCGACTCAAAGATATTCAACCTCATGCTCTAATACAAGGTTTGTTACATCCAGGGAGCATCCCTTAGACGTAACCGGTGTCGTGTTCCTCTTTGAAGACTAAGACTAGCCTCTTTTCTTACATAATTACATTCATCAGTTAGAATGAGGAATCATAAAATATTTTTCAGTACTTCTACATTGATGTTTACATAGACCTCAACATACACATAATACTAATAACAAGTATTATATACCCTTTGTATAGGAATATTACATAGTCTTCTACTTTTATTGCACATAGATATATAAAAGATAATATTGTCTCAAACAGTCGTCTCATCTCATAGCCATCTAACAAGAGTAAAATAATTTCGGTCTAGCCATACATTAATGAAATAAGACCACATAGAGGTCATACAATGGTAAGTACTCAAAAATGAAAAGGAAAGAACATAAGAGTCTTAAAACTAAAAAAACTCCATAAACTTGATATTGGGATTACCCTTATCGAGGACCTACCCAACTTGGATGATTGAGAATTCCATATCTGCTTCAAAGTCATCTCAAAGACCTTCAATGACCGGAACCTCAAATGTTAGGTAAAAAGGAACAAAATGGGGTTAGTACAACACTTATACTAAGTATGATACCAAATGTATACATATCATGAAATCATACTCAAAAGGGATATTTCATTAAAACATGCTATTTTACATTTTGAAAGTCTTATGCTCACTCAAGAAGACCATACCAATCAATAAAACATATTTATCAAGTCATAGGAATGTACATCACAAGAACAACAATACTAAGTGTAGTAATGTCAACCTTCATAACATATTATTGAACACGTAGAAAAGCAACTCTATCATCAAGGTATAACTTCAATAAATATGAATAAGAGTACATCTCAATATCATCAATGCAAGACCGTTATTTATGATACTCATTAAGTCCACTTGTGCAATGACTAAGAAAAGCCCCATAAACTTAATCAAGTAAACCTAGCAAGAACTATAACCAATGTACAACTTCACATAACATAACATTAAGAGTACATAATATCATACTCTACCAACAAAGACCAAATACATGTTCATGAGAGAAATCAACATCACATAGTATCCTTAACATGTAAGATCATCATAAACATATCATTTATATTTATAAGAATATCCATACATAAGAACATACTCCTAAGACTTCCCTCAAGGATAACTATTACAATGTCTAGGTAAAGTCCCATACCACTACCTAGACTATGTTAAACCCCTTAGATCATCTTACTTAGAGTTTAATCCTTTAATTCATTTTACCTTTTGGGAACATCTTGCCTTAATCGACATAGAACACACGATCTAATGTGGAATTCGGTGTGATGGAACACTACACTGAACGAAAGTGAACTACTTGCCACAGTATTACAAAAACATGAACATAGCAACTACGTGGATCCACAAGCTAGTATTCCTATTGAGGAAACATAGTTCCAGAACTAGGATATATATTTGGGAGCCTCTTTATGCTAAATCCATTAAAGTCTCTAATATTAAGAGTACATTAGTGATCCTACCATCCCTATGTTGGAAGGGAAACTCGTCACTCTAGTTCACTTGGTGGTAACCTAGATTCGCTTTGTGAAATGTCTTTAAAACTTCTATTAATCATCATAGATTTATGTAGGTGATAGGGTACATCCCTTGTATAAACGTCATCATCATAACTAGATAAGAATTGCATGAGTATATCCCTTCATGGAAACCATCATATGTTAGATTATAATATCATCATCATCACATCATAATAAGGTACATAGGCAACTCATAGCGAACCTTATATCATTTCATGTAAAGAATAAACTCACGTAACTATGTCCTTCTTCATTTTACACCCTTTCTGTTATCTATGGTAGAATCTCAATAACTATGCTTTCACTAGAAGAAAGAAAGTTTGACATAGAGGACTTACTCTTAGGAAGATCACCGTCATACAATTTGTGATATAAAATGGCTGAATAAGGACAAGGTTGATGTGGGGATTTTGGGTTATTTAGATCTATGGGAGACAGGGGAGTAAGAGGAGTGGGTTCTATAATGTTGAGTGAAAAATTATTGACATTGTACATCATATGATGTGTAGAAGGCCACTGGATATATTGTATAGGTTTTTTTTTTTGAAGAAGAACGTAATTGTGACATTTTACGAAGAGAAGCAAGAAGAATGTTAGAGAGATAATGATTAGAGTTTTTGTAGAGAGTCTAACAAAGTGAAGAGGTGGTGTGAAGGGAAGATGTATAAAAAGAAAGTGAAACAATTTTTCATATGCCTAAGTAGACACGTTGCTTGGACATAAATCAATAGGACAACATTCACAATTCCCGCTGATTGACACGTAGAGATATGTTCTCATTTAACAATTTATGCAAATTGCAGAGTACTAACTGTTAGTCGGGAATAAGTCATTTACTAGGGGAGAAGTGTGATCTTTGAATGGTTCTGATCATTTCTTGCTCCTGAAATTTTCCATGAGTGTATACTTGCAACATGTACATAGTTGATCTTATTGAAAAAAAATACATGTAATATGAATACCCTCCCTTCTAATAATAGCCAAAAGAAGACTGGATGCCTTCAGATATCGGCAGTTCAGTAGCTTTTCATCATCCCTAACTTCAATATATTATTATCAAATTAATCTTTACTATTGACTTTTTTTAAAAATATCTTTAATTTGCTCTTCAGTTCTAGAGTACTGCATGTTGATGTTCCCTTTTTTCAACATTTTCTCTCAAGAAGTAATGTCTGACATCAATTTGTTTATTTCTCTTATGTTGAACTAGATTTTTTCCCAGGTTGAGAACATTGGTATTATCACACATGAGTGGAAAGGTATGAACAATACTCCAAAATCTTCAAGTTGCTACTCTCTCTATAGGATTTGGTCAAAACATGATGCAACCACAATGTATTCAACTTCAGCCATACAAAGAGCAACTGAATTTTGTTTCATTGTTCCCTTAGGAAATGAGTACGGTACCCGAGAAACGTGCTATTTCGGACATGCTCTTTATGTCCATATGATTACCTGCAAAATTATCATCTTCATGCCCCACAAAATCAAAGGATTTTCTTGATGGATAAAAGAGGATCACGTCCATGTAATTTTTTAGATACCTTAGAATCCTACTGGTTGCTTCTAGATGTGATTCCTTTGGGCATGCTTGAAACCTTGCACACATACAGAGACTAAAGATAATGTCAAGTCGGCTTATTGACTGATATAGAACTTATCCAATAATTCTTTTGTGCATGGTATGATTCATCAAGGCATTAGACTCATCAGCTCGCATTTTTGAGTTTGTACCAATGGGGCGTCAATAAGCTTTGAGTCGGGAATATGAAACTTCTTTAGCAACCCTTTATATACTTCTCTTGGCAGATTAAGGTGCTACTAAAGGTTTTATTAATTAGAAATCTTAAGAAGAATTAAAACTTTCCCGTCATGCTCATCTCAAATTCTTTTCCCATTAAGGTGGAAAAAATTTCACAAAGGACCTTAGATGAGGCTCGAAATAATGTCATCGAGATACACATTGATGATGAAAAATTCATTGTCACTTCGTTTACAGAAATAATGTGTTATCTATGTTTCCCTTTTTAAATTTATTCTTCAAGAGAAATTTAGAAAAACACTCATAACAAGGTTTTGGATCTTGTTTCAGTCCATACATGTCAATTTCGAGTTTAAACACATGTTTTTTATAGTCAGCACCATCAAAGAGAGGTGTTTGTTTAACACACACTTCTTCCTTCAGATCACCATTTGGAAAGACGCTTTTTACATCCATTTTGAAGATATTGAATTCTGTGAAGTTTACAACACTAAAATAAAAATAAATTTTAGCGGAAATAAGAAGACACTTCGATATAGATTGTTGAAGTCTTTATCAACATTAATTAAGTTCCATTAGATCAAATGTCGGTAAAACCTTTTGAGACATAAAATGAGTGCTAACTACCACTAAAATACATATTTAGTAGCAATTTGTAATTAAATTCCGCAAAAACTCATTTTTGATGTATTTCAAAGGCAATAAGAATTCTTAAGTCTTCCATACAAACAACAAGAGCAAATATTTCATAATAATTGATGCCTTCCTCTTAGTTGTAGCCCTGAAAAACAAATCTTGATTTGTTCCTCGTAATGACTCCATTCTTATCTACTTTTTTCCTGAACTCACATCGAACCTCTACCCGGGGGCCTTTGCGCGGTGTTTCTAAATTTTCCTCATCCTTAATGATGCCTATATCAACTGTCACTGAAGGGCTACAAAGTGTATCATAATGCCCGATTTCCACTCTTTCCCCTGGCACAACTGGAAGACAAGAAACGCAAGGTGTTAAGTAATAGAGGTCTTGAAGGATCTCTCATGAATCACCGCTATGATCAACTAAGAAAATCTATCTCCAACCCCACTACAAGAGTTGCTGCTTGTATCTCTCTATATATTGTGATTACATTATCAGCTTTCATAGGCGATAAACTGTGTCAGACTAGCGACTACAAGAATTTCGCTACAACTTTGAGGGTCGCCTTCTTGATAATACATTTGGGATTTCTAACACAATCTTCCCTCTAAACATCGGTCTCCAGATATTGATCCAACCGTTTCTTTGTCGACTCATGATGTATAGCACTACAAACAAACTCCCTACTATTTACAACCTGCCATCTGTATTCAACCTCTTCAGTATAGGGATTCTCTATGGGCTAGTGGCGTGGCCGTATAAGAAATGATGAATGTGAGACTATGAAATATCAACCCGGTAGCCCCAAAACTATTGAATAGGTTAGGGGTAATTGTTTGTCAGGTCTTTCAATCCTGTCTGGAGAACCTATGACAATAGTTACGTAGGAAGCATAGAACTCCTAGAAGATCTCCTCACTATATGTGCCTAAATCCCGATCCATCTAGTCGAACCTGTGTAGATTGAAAAATATGTGGACCTCACTAACAGTGTGTAGACTCCCCGTGAGAACTCGACGCTCCACTATAACCAGCCATGTGATCACCCCCATTTCATTTAGCATTTTTACATCGTTGTACACTTAATATTGACCCTTGACATTGTAACATTCGGGAAGTGCCCCCCCAAAATGTAACCATCGTCATTGTCCTCGAAGAGGACTAAGACTAGCCTCTTAGCATTTATTATCATATTCAAAGGTTAAAAGTTGCGGAAAATTAAAACTTTTCATCTACATCTACTTCATGAGGCTTACTTAAACCTCTTGCTTACATATAGCATATATATGCATACTGAGTTTACCTAGACTCATCATATAAGATGATTTTAGTCTTCTACTTTTATGACACATATCAGTAACATACATTATATATCATTAATAAGGATGTTTCATATTAAACAATCTTAATGGAATAGAACAATATGGTCATAGCCCTCACAAAAATATATGAATGTCAATAAGGTTTTAGAAATATATCTTGAAATAATAAATGATCGTATTTAGACCATAGCAATGTAACCTAGGTAAAGTGAGAGAAAGGCATCATCCTCAGAACATGATAACATACCCACACATGGAGAAATGATCCTAGCCTTTATTCAAAAGTTGTCAGGAACCCTTCAACGAATAGAACCTAAAATGTGTTGGAAAAAAGGAGAAATAGGAGTTAGGACATTACTTGTACTTAATATGGAATCATATGAAGAAACAACATAGAAATCATGCTAAAAGGACATTTGTTCAAAACCATACCAAGTTACTTTGAAAATATTTATGCACAATTAAGACCACATATAGGACAATAATCACATATTAATTAAGACAATAGAATATTCAACACAAGACCATCCTACTCAAGTTAAGCCAAGTCCACATTTTCATATCATAATTGAATTCATAGTCAATGTAACTCAATCATCATGTTACAACAACAAAAAATGTCCAAGAGTTTATATCATACTAACACATACAAGACCCTTAGTTATAAACCACTATAAAATCTACAAGTGTAATAACTAAGTAAAGCTCCATAACCTTACCCAATCAAGAAAAACAACATCTTATAGTATCATCAACATGTAGATTCAACACAAACATTTCATTCACTTTACAAGAGCATAAAAACATAAGAATATCCTTCTAAGACTTTCCTCAAGTCGATCTAGTGCAATGTATAGATACAGTCCTATACCCCTACCTAGACTAAGTAAAATCCCTTAAGTCCTCCTAGTTAGATTTAACATTATTACTTCATTTTACTTTTGGGACCATCTTGCCTTAACCGACATAGACCACTTCTGTCAAGGTACCTTAAAAATATAGAAGATGTAGTAGTTGCCAAAGTAGTACAAAAATATGAACATAGCATCCAGGTTGATCCACTATCTAGTATTCCTATGGAGGCAACATAGTTCATGATCTAGGAGATGTGTTTGGTACCTCTTAATGCTACATGAATTATAGTCTCAAATCTCATGAGTACAATAGTTAACCTACCTTCCTTAAAGCCACCTCCTTGTTCCTCAACTTCTTCACTTGTGTATGATAGATTTCAATTGGAATCTACTCATAGGAGACATTCTCTTCTACACATAGACCGTCAATAAGAATAATGGACTGGGGATCACCGATGCACTTCTTATGCATGGAGACATGGAACAAATAATGAACCGATGCCAACTAATTAGGTAGTCTTAACTCATATGCAACCTAAACAACCCTTTGAAAAATTTCATTAAGGCCGACATAACAATGAATCAACTTCCCTTTCTTGCCTAATCTCATCAACCCCTTCATGGGTGAAACTTTTAGATACACCTTATCAACTTCTTCAAGTTATAATTCCCTTATCATATGGTCGGTGTAAGACTTATGTCGGCTATAGGCTGTTATTAAGAGATTTCTTATCATGTGAACATTCTCCAAAGTCTTATAATTAAATTTAGGACACAAGAGTGAAGACTCTCCCACTTTAAACCATCCAATACGAGATCTACATATTCTACTATACAAAGCTTCCAAAGGAGCCATAGATATAGTTGAATGGTTGAATGGTAACTATTGTTATATGAAAACTCATGTAAAAGAAAATGTTTATCCCAATTTCCCTTGACCATCCGTTTGGAGATGAAAAGTTGTTCGTAACTTGACCTTTGTACCTAACCCTATTTGGAATGACGTGCTAAACCTAGATGTGAATTGTTCACCCCTATACGATATGATGGATAATGGAATACCATTGAAACACATAATCTCATATATGATGATCCCTGCATAACACTCCGCCGAGTAAGTGGATTTGACTAGAATAAAATAGTGAATTTGGTCAATCTAACCACAACTACCCATATTGAGTCATCTTTTTTTTGGTCAATCTAACCACAACCACCCTATGTGGGAAGGGACACTCCTTATTACTAGTTCACTCGGTGCTAAGGTGGAGTCCATCTTTGAAATGTATTTATATAATAATCGCTTAGTTTAGGTCATAGGACAATAGCACCTTATATATTCATAATCATTATATAAATAAGAATTGCATGAGACACCTTTCATTACAACCCTCATATGTGAGATTAGCAGATTAACATCATTATATCATAGTAAGTCACATAGTTACTTCATAATAAACCTTATACAATGACATATTAATAATAATCTCAGAATTACATAATCAAGACATTTCAATTTCATTATCATACCACACCTACTTAATCAAATAGCATGACATACTTCTATTGAACTTTATCACCAAGTACAAGCCATCAAAAATGAAGTAAAGGTTTAGTATATGAAGACTTACCTAATCTCCGCGAAGAGCCATCATCATTGTATTATACGCAAAAAATTCGATTTAATACAATAATAGGTGTAATAACATCATTCAATGGTAATTAAAATAAATAATAAAGTCAATTTAATCACTACAACTCAATTCAACTCTTGTTCAAAACCTAGGGTTGGAGACTTGAGCCCATTTCATGATCTATCAAAAAAACTAATTGAATCATAATACAACATAAACTTATTATAAAAACCAAAAGAAACCATAGACAATACAATCTAGGAGATGAAATTCGTATTTAGAAGAAACTGATATGCAGTCATTTTTTTGAAAACAATTTTTGGATAAACCATTTTGGAAGAGGAATCCCAAAGGTGAAAGGATTCAAAACCTTGTTATTTGTTGAATATTTCTGGATAAAAGTAATTTTCTTTCTTCCCCAAAGACCTTGATTTAGCCTTTTAATGTAGTTCTTCTTTTGGGGAGAGAGAAAGTAGAGAAAAGAAAGAGTAATTGGGATTTTAGAATTGAGAGGTGTCAAGTTGTGTTTAGACTTAGGGTAGGTTATATAGTAAATTAACTAAACTAATTAACAAACCCAAAAATAAATAACATAATAAATGACCCAACTAAAACTCACCAGCGAGTTTAAAGAACTGACCTACGGACCCGGACCTACGGATCATTGGTCAGTCGACGGTGCCTTGGACCAACCGTACTACACAACCGCCATTTTGGTCAGAGATTTTCCACAATGGATTTTTGGAAAAATTCATAAGTGACCATTGATGGAGGAGATCGATGCCGCACTTATTGGACTACGTGCCAGCACCTCGTCGATGGCTAGTATCCCATGAAAACTTTTAGCCAAAATTGGAAGGTTCCTCCTCAAGGACCCTTTTGTTTGTCCTTGGGGAGTCATTCCTAGACATTTCGATCGTAAACAAAATTTAATAAATTTTACACATCTTACAACCTAATCTCATGAAATTTGGACTCTTAAAACCCTATCAAATAGGTTAAGGCACAATAGAACCTGTTGCACTCGTCTCCGAGCGTCATGGATGTTCCCTGATTGTTTGAACTTCCTTTAAAACTTTTTTTTAATGACTTTTATTCACGAATAATTTACCTATAAAACGTTTTTATATACCTTGATACTTATGTGAGTCTCTAGATAGGTCTTATTCTTTTGGAGGTTACAAACATCACATTGCTTTGGGTTCTATCATAGTGCGGGGGGGTTATTTGTCGGGGTGTAGTGCAATCTGTACTGGTAAAAACTTTTCAGTCAGACGAGGCTTGGTGATCATGGACCTCCGGCCTAGTGTCTCCCTCAAGCAACGACCCGAAAGCAGTTTTAGATTTTGACCCAGAGGATTGGGTCGACCCTTATGCAGAGATGTACACGGATGCAGCCCTGGACTATAGACCAGTCAGAATGCGCTCCTCATCTCACTGGGAGCCAGTGAATACGCTGGAAGTCACCTTAGGGGGGGGGGGGGGTAGCCATAGTTACCCTAGCTTCTGTAGTAGGTATTGTGTTAACCTGGTTGCACATAGGTTGGGTCTTGTTCGTTATAGAAATATATGATCATCTGAAGAGATGGGGAAACTATCACTGAATTTCCCATGTTGAGCATAGATGATGTCCTTCCTGGGATCCATTTGTACCTGTTAAGAAATTGATAGTAAAAAATACATAGCTACACACCCTAAACACGATGGAAAATAGAAAGTAAAAAAAAAAGAGAATTCAGTTTTTCAGTTTCACATCGATGGGATACATTGATATTCTTTTAGCTGACTGACAGTCCGTAGATATTGTCCGTCGTTCAAAACTTAGACTTATTCTTGGATGTGTTTTAAAATAAATTCTCTCAAGGAAACAATGGACATGAAGAACTGTTTTTCCATCAATCGACGGACCGTAGTCCACTTAAGTCATCTGACACATAGTTTTATTCTAAAATGTTATTTAAATATGTGATCTGATGGGAATGATTGACGTGTATAACAGACCATATGACACTTTTGTCATTTTATACTTTAAATTTTTTTAGGGTGATCTAGTCAACGGACCCCATGGATGAATCGATAGCCCATAGACGGGGTCTCACACTGTTAGCTTTAGACATATTTAATGTCACGACTAAGGTCTAGACCATAACAAAAACCAGCGTCGTTGACCTCTCAGAGGTTGCAGACAATCGTATATACGCCATCATTACATTGAATAGGTTAATTTTAGCGGAAAATTTAAAACTTTTTTTTGCTTTGAAGTATACATAGACTTGCATTATATAACATCACTTTGCAACAACCATCTAATAATAAGATATTCAAATGAAGGAAATATTTCATAATTGCATTAATATAAAGTTACCAAAATGGCACCAATACGACGTCTAAAAATAAGTAAGAAAGAAATGCTAGTGGATCATTCTCCACTAGCTCATGCCTATCTATAAGCTAGAATATAGTGTAACCTCAAGAGCTGAACAAATGGGGATAGCGAGATCTCATATCGGCCTTGACCTTCGACGTAGCACCCTCAACAAGATGACTCCTCCACAATACCTTTAGCGTGGCAACCTCCTTGTTTCTCAGCCTCTTTATCAACCCCCAAGCCTTCAACAGGTAAAATCGATGACCCAGGCACTTATTCAACATGGACACATGAAAGACTGGATGAACAAAAGCTAGCTCTGCAGGCAATTCCAGCTCATAGGCCACCTTACCCACATGTTGTAGGACCTCATATGGCCCAACATACCTCGGAATCAACTTCCCCTTTCTGCCAAACCTCATCACCCCTTTCAAAGGTGATATCTTCAAATAGACCTGATCACCAACATCAAACTATAAGGGCCGCTTCTTTTTATCCACATATAACTTCTGCCGAATGTAGGCAGTAGCCAACGTGTCTCAAATCACTCTGACCTTCACCAAGTCCTAATGAATTATATCTAGACCCAAAATGGATGACTCTCCAACCTCGAATCACCCAACTGGAGACATACACCTCATACCATATAGTGCCTCAAAGGGTGTCATCCCAATGCTGGTGTGATACAAGTTATTATACAAGAACTCTACAAGAGGTAAATGGTCGTCCAACTACCTCTGTAGTCAATCAGCACTCCCTCAATATGTCATCCAATGTCTGAATGGTGCGCTCAGCCTTCCCATTAGTCTTAGGATGAAAGGCAGTACTAAGCTTCACCTGCGTGCCTAAACTCTTCTTGAAAGATCTTCAGAAATGCAAAGTGAACTGATCTTATCTCTGTTAAATGATAGAAGAAGGAATCCCACTCAATCTCAAAATCTCATCAACGTTGAGTCTGACATAATCCTCGTCTCAATTAGTAGACTTCACAGGGATAAAGTGGACAGACTTAGTCATTCTATCGATAATAACACATATGGAGTCATGCTGCCTCCTAGTGTTCGGAAGACCAACCACCAATTCAATATTAATGGCCTCCCAGTTCAAAGTCGGAGCCTCGATAATCTGAGTCAGAAACACTGGCTTAAGATGCTCTGCCTTAACCTGCTCAAATTAGGACACTTAGACACATACTCTGCAATGTCCTTCTTTATGACATCCCACCAATAGATATACTTATAAATCATGATATATCGTGGTGGAACCTGGATGTATGGAATATTGGGAACCATGGGCATCTGCAATAATCCTGGTCTGCAAATCATCCACATTTTGTACAAACAGCCGGTCCTGGTACCAAAGTATGTCTTGACCTCCCAAGGCTAAACCCTCATTCATCTTTGTCAATACTGAGTCCTTCAGCTCCATCAACACAGGATCAAGATGCTGACCCTACTTGAATTCAACTACCAAGGATGAACTAGGATGGACCGAAACACCCCCACTAGTAGACTCAACCAACTGCACACCCAGTCTAACCAGTTTGTGTACATCTTTCACCAAATCTTTTTTCTGATCCTCAACCTGGGCTCTACTCCCCATGCTCATCCTGCTCAAAGTATCAGCTACAACATTTGTCTTACCTAGATGGTAGTGAAATTCATGTCATAGTCTTTAAACATCTCCAACCATCTCCGCTGACGTAGATTTTACTCCTTCTGTGTAAAAAAAACGTAAGGAGAAACCCCTCTTTGAGATTCTGTGATAAAACATCCACATGTTACTCCATACATGAGTTCTCAAAAGCATTAGCGCAAAACACCACCGCTTGCTAACTTTAATCATGAGTTGGTAGTTCTTCTCATGCACCTTGATGGCCCGGTCGCATAGGCTATCACCTTACCTTCCCGCATAAGAAAACAACCCAAACAAACCTAGAGCATCACCAATATAAGTGTAAATTCTCTCTCACCAAACTAGGGTAGGAAGCACCGGTTTTGAAGTGAGTTAGTCCTTCAACTTTTGGATGATCTTTTCACAATCTCCTACCAATAAAACTTGAATTTAATCTTTGTCAAGGGAGTGAGTGGGCAGGCAATGAAAGAAAAACCCCCCACAACCTGCAATAGTAACCAATCAATCCCAGGAATCTATGGATATCTGTGGGAGTAAGAGTTTTTGGCAAGTTCTTAACAACTTGAGTCCTCCTGGGATCTACCTTCACACCTATGTCAGACACTTTATGACCCAGGAAGGTTACAGATCTCAGCCAGACTTCACATTTTCTGAATTTTGCATCAAACTGATGTTTTCTAAGTATCTGCAATGTTAGTTTAAGTGTTGTTCATGCTCTTTCTTGGTCTTATAATAGATGAGAATGTCATTAATGAATACTATGACTAAGGAGTCAAGGCATTCACGGAAAATTTTGTTCATGAGGTCCATAAATGCAGCAAGTGCATTAGTGAGACCGAATGACATCACTAGGAACTGATAGTGACCATAACGAGTACCATAGGCTGTCTTTGGGATATCTTCATCCCTTAATCTAAGCAGATGGTAACTTGAACGAAGATCAATCTTTGAGAAGTAACTAGACCCTTGGAGTTCGTCAAACAAATCATCTATTTTGGTGAGTAGATACTTATTCTTAATAACGACCTTGTTGAGATGCCGATAATCGATACACATTCTAAGGGTTCCATCTTTTTTTCACAAACAACAAATCGGGCGCCCCAAGAGGATATGCTTGGGTGAATGAAACCCTTATTAGTGAGAGGTTTTAATTGCAGCTTCACTCTTTCAGTTCAGCTGGACACATCAGTAAGAAGGAGGAATTGAATGGTTTTAGTACCGGGTTTAAGTCGATACCAAAATCAATCTCTAGGGGAGGAAAACTCTAGGAAAAATCATCACGAAAGGCTCTTGAAACGACCTCACTACGACATTGAGTCTATGGAAGAATCTCATATCTAATAATTACACTCCACAAGATCAAACAATAACCCCTTGGAAATCATTTATGGCCTTAAGGCTATTAATATATACATTAGGGACGGACTCGAATGTACCCCTCCCAAACAGCTCTTTTTTATTAGGGAAACGAAACCTCAAAACCCTACAAAGACCATCATACAAGCAATAAACTATGAAGCCCAGTCCATGAAAAGAATACAAACATTCAAAATCCAAGAATAGGTAATCAACCAAGTCAGCACACATAGTCTTACCGGCCATACAACTATTGGGCAATCTTTGTATACCCTATCAGTCCTTACATGTTCTCCTAAGGTATCCTAACCACATAGGATCATTGCAAAAACATCAGAAATATTTCAATGTGAGAGCAGAAAGGAGTTACAAAAGGAAAGCGTTAGACCCAGGATCAAGTCAAGCATAAATTAGAGTTGAGAATACTGCAGCATACTGTGACCACATCCAGCGAACTTTCTCCTAATCCTCCCTACCTTTAGTGCGTTAGATCTGTTCCTCAAGGAGGCTCGAATGCGATTGTAACCTAGTGGGTTAGGCCTTAAGCCTGAGACATTACTTCATCCTGACCCTGTTCTGCGCGCAGTACCTTACCATATGTCCATCTAGCGGCAATCCGAAACAAGAATTAGTGCCTAGTCGGCACTTTACGCATGTGGCACGCCAACACTGTAGCAGAGTCCTTTCTGGGAAGCTGCACACTACCTCCATTCCATCTTGGGCTGGTTGTGCCTCATCTGAAGTTGAAGTTGCCAAACTCGGTTGCCCTTTTGAAAATCTGTTGTTCACGAACACCGAAGTTGTTTCTGGTTTCATCCTTGGTAGGACCTACTTGATCAGAATGCTTAGGCCTCCTAGCATCAACACAACGTCCCTCCTCTTCCAGCTGTCCTCTACCTGTTGTACATGCCCATCATCCTAGAGACTGGTCCATGTTGCGTGGAGAATCCGTTAAACCGACACTCCCTCCTATAGATTATCCCGTTGATCCATGTGGAGAAAAGAAACCCTCTCATCTTCATTCCTCTTTTTGACACAAGCGAAAATTGCATACTTGGACAACTTAACGAACTTCAGGGAACACTCCTTGACTGTCATCCGATCCTTGCCTCACGTTGATTAAATTCCTCAACTTAGCTCCTCTCATACCTTGGGGAAAAAACTTTGAGAAAAGCTTGTATTAAATAGCTCCCAAATGACCGGAACTCGCCCAATGCAACGTCTATCTTTTCACGTCTTGCACCAAGCTGTGCCAATACCTTAGCTGATAGAAAGCCATCTTAAGCCTCTAAGTATCTATGGCCCCCAATGTTAACCAAAATATTGTGGACCTCATCAAAATCTTAGATCCTATGATATTTTGGACACTGTGAAGGTAAGAGGATTTCATCATTGTGTTGTCCCTAAGCTTAGTGTCAGTGTGCTACACACTGGTGGGTTTCTCCCTCTCACTTATTGTTGGTTGGCAGCATTGCATAGTGATTGCATGTGCCAATCTTTTGCGTGCCAGATAGCCCGCACCTGCACATAAGTAACCCAGCTAGGTGAATGGCCATAGCCACTGTCATCCTGGATCCTAGGGTGGAACCTGATTGTTCCCCAGAAGTTGCTCCTCCTCTCCTCTGACTAATGTTTCTCCTAGTATTCATTCTCTAAAACAATAACTTTTTATGTTAAACACCTCATAACACAAGGAAATCAGTCATTAGCAAAGGAACGATAAGATCAAAAGAAGGGAAATTTTCCTACGTATCATGCAGTCTCTTATTCAGCATAGTGGTGCACTTCAGTTCCATGATTTAGAAACTACTCAATGTGGTTGATGTGAAGTTATTATCCTCAGAATTTAACCTAGTGCTCTAATACCAATTTTTCATGACCCGAATCTATACCCCAGATGAGATCGGGGTCGTTGACCTCTAAGAGTTCGTAGACAAGCCTACATACACCATTTTTACTTTATCTAGGTTAATTTTTTGAAGAAAATTTGAACAATTTTTTATTTAGCATTCGTATAAGGAATTCAACTTAAACTAATAAATGTTCACAATCGATCATCTAACGTTAAGATCATCAAAATAAATAAATTGTTCATAGCTGCATTAAAATGTGTACTCGCCAAAACGGCACCAATACAAAATCTGAAATGAAGTGGGAAATGAAACACTAGTGGTACATGCTCCACTAGCTAAGGCCTACATTTAAGCTACATAATAACAGTAGACAACCGCAAAAGAATGAAGGCCTACCAAGTCGGGATGTAAAATCCCCATCCAGATAGCGTAAGTTTGTACCGTATTGATCTAATCATGACATGCGCCCAACTTTAAAAATAGGATAAAGTATGGAATCAGAGTTACATACATGCTACTAAGTCATGGGTATAGCAAGCACACACAAAGGATATGCATGAGAAATAATAGCTCTTCCTACCAACATGATTCTAGAAAGTGAGTCAGGGGACTTGCCGAATTGGATTAGGAATGTCAATGGGACTGCTAAATTGGTTATGGAAAGTCAGTTCCACGAGGTGAGTGTAACAGGATCATAAACTTATCATTTTGCAAACATACAAAACATATTTCACAATCATACATGTAGTTCATAATCTTTTATATGCCATGAGACCTGGGGTCACGGACAGATGTTAGGACTTCCCAAAAAAATTAGGGCTGAACATAAGGAACATCAACTACGGAGCCTTTCTTTAGCAAAACTCTTGAGCCTACTTCATACGGACTCTTCATTTCCATCTTCATATACTAGTGCCATCACCAGAATACCTAGGATGTAAGTAAGACTCGCATCGGCTTTTTTGTGCATGACAAAGAATAAACTAGGGTCCAATTACTATGTCTAGCCCAAATCTTGATTATCATATCCTTAAACCTTTGGTAACGTTCATTTCATTATGTGCATTGAGGTTGGCCTCAATCATTCTTTGGGAACTTTGACTTTAACCGACATAGATCATTTGAGCATCATGAAATTTAGTGTCTCCCCCACACTGAAAAGAGGTGGGATAACGGAAAAATGTGACCAAAAATATGCTAGCGTACATGGAAATGGAACCCCGATAGATCCGTATATTGGCAGTATAGGTTCGAAGACTAGAATATATATGGAGACCCTACCGATGCCGGGACCATCTATCTCATGACATTACGTTGACCTCTACCGTCCTGAAATAAGGCATCAAACTACATAATAGGCCTAGCAGGTGCTCTGCATAAAGTTC
Source organism: Solanum habrochaites (assembly GCA_027704765.1). Taxonomy (NCBI): domain Eukaryota; kingdom Viridiplantae; phylum Streptophyta; class Magnoliopsida; order Solanales; family Solanaceae; genus Solanum; species Solanum habrochaites. The sequence goes on from JAKWJA010002495.1 coordinate 27,940,070, forward strand.
TATTACATTAAATACTACATCATAGAAGTTCGTCGTCTAGTATGAGACATATATAATCATTTAGGATTTCTCATCTCATCCATCTAGTATTAAAACATGCATTAATCTTCAATACATTCATTGGAGTGTTCAACCACAGATGATTCTCTTCATAACTTTACACTCCATGGATGGAGTAAGTTGGAACATTTTACTTAGGCTCATTAAGATTGCTCTAATCTTTAACATTAGACTCTTATCATGTTGTCACCCACATTCATTAATTTAGCACATTTTCTATCATAATTACTCACTGTTTACATAAAATGTCATGTCATCATATGCCATCACATGCCATTTAGTGTGTTCCACACTCCTACTTAACCCCTTCCGGGTTTAACTTAATTTCATCACATACATCTTAGGTTCACTTACTTTTTAACTTATGCTAGACTTATTAGACAACACATACAAGCCATGAGGATTCATTCATAGTTTTTCTAAGTTATTCATGTTTACCAAAGATTATGTGGTTCAAGACTTATGCATCTTGTACATATGCCAAAATATTGACTTTGATCTTCAGAGGCAGCATTCATTAAATATCTACTTACTTATGACTTATATTTCAATACGGAATTGGGTAAGGGAACCCAACTTCGAATACCTTGGACAACACAATTATTAATTTTCTTTTATGGAATTTTTGATTTACATTTCAACTTAGGGAACCCGATTTCAAATCTCATCACTAACATTATTTATCCTTTCTTTTTCCCTTCCCTCACTTCACGTTAGGCGTTTTAAGCATTAAAGGATCCAGGATCGAACCCCCATAGCAATGTTAATGTATTTCTCTTTTTCCTAAGTTTCTCCTATTTTTGCCAAGAGGAGGTGGGTTCGAATCCCACTCCTCTAATTATTACTATTTCTTTAATTTCTCTACTTGTCTCCTCCTTCAGCCAAGGGTGATGGGTTGTAATCCCACTCATCCCATTATTTTTAGTAATTTTAAATTTTCTTTTTACTCTATTGTTTGTCCGAGAGGTTGTGGATTCGAATCCCACACCTCTTTTTTTTTCAGCTTCATGTAGTGAGGTCTTTGTTCAATCCCCACTAACCACATATGTTCCAACTTTATTTTTAAACTTGTCAAAATTTATATATTCTGGACGAAAACTCTTTCACCAAGTGTTTGAAAGTTTATTAAATTTCTAGCCTTTATTTAACAACATTCATACGTTCGTTTTGTGGTATTTTCAAAAAAAATTTAACGCATTTTTAGGTGTAGATTCATTGTTGTTTTAGCTTCGATTTTTCGACTTAATATATGCCACCTTACACTTCATTTAAACATCAAAATTTACACACCATATGCACAATAATTACAATTATCCAACTAGCCATTTTAAGACTTCAAAATGGAGAACAACAACAAAAATTTTACACATTATACCACATCATTTTCTGTTGACGGCATTGAACATTCTTGATATTTTCAAAAACAAAATCACAAAGAACATCATATTTCACACTTAGATACCAGAAACCATACCAACAACATCATTTCATACCTAATTTAGATTAAAATCGGAAAGAGACTAAGGACAGGGAATTCAACAATAATGGGAAAAACACTAGTTTCATATGTTTTATTTTGTAGAAAAGATTTCACTTCGAGAAAGGATTCCAAGAGTGAAAACCGATACCTGGTTGTAGCTTTTCACACATTCAAAGTGCTACCCAAATCCTCCACTAAACCTTCAAGACAATCCCATTGAGAAGTTGAAGTAAAATTTTTATTTCTTAAGTTAGCTTGCTTGTTTGTATTTATTATTTTGTAAGTTCTTTGATTGTAGAGAGCTTTTGATTTTTTTCTAAATTTTTTTTTCTGTTTTTGCTACAAAGAAATCAAAATGGACGAGATATATATATATATATATATAGAGAGAGAGAGAGAGAGAGATAGAGAGAGAGAGAGAGAGGTTTAGGTGTGTGAGAGAGTTTGTGTTAGATAGTGCCCCTAAAAACATGGATAGTTGGCAAGACTTACTCAATTTAAATTAATAACTAATACTTAATAGCTAAAAATCTGATTTCCCTTTAATCAGATATTAATTAAATAATATAATTAATTACATTAATTTACCCACTTAAATAAAAACAATTTAATTCATTGCTTTCACGTAGGTTCGAACTCGGGTTGAGTAAGACTTTACTCTTAGAGCCTATTGTTGGCAATCTCTCCCAACAATATCCCTCCACCTTATTAATTAAATAATTAAATATATATAGGGTAATTACTATATTACTCTTAGCCTGGTATAAGATTTATTTACCCCTAGACCCTCTAAACATAAGATTTTCCCCTTTTTAAGTCTGGTAAAGACTCATCCGGGTGAATCTTCTTATTCAGGAGCACCATATGGCTGGACCTAACCTTTCCTAGCTAAACTAAATCCCCAAGTTAGTTTGCTTAGTTGTTGCAAGGGTTAAGAGGCTTGGTTCTACGCACATCAATCTGTGTAAACCCGGTCTAATCGTAGGCATTCCAGACACATTCAGAATTACTTATCTTATACATTTTATTCTTGTTACACCTAGTGTTATTACTTGACTCTAGTTCACCTCGTGGTTATCCTATCCAAACATCTTTTGTATCATTCATTTCATTGTGTGCATTACATTACGCTGGCTTAATTAGTTCTTTGGGAACATTAACTTTAACCGACATAGATCATGTGAGCTTCATGAAATTCATTGTCTACCCCACACCAAAAAGATGTGGAGTCATTGGCGAAAGTGAAACAAAAATATGCTAGGGTATATAGAGAAATAAACCCTACATAGGTTCAAATACTAGGAGATATAAGGAGACGCATACCCGCGTAAATAAACAGTCTCATCTCATGAGATTTACACGAACCTCTGCCTTCTGGAATGAAGAAATCGTGACTCATAGCTAGCCTATCGGTGCTCCGTATAAATTTCCATCACATTTATCTCACACATCATAGAAGATGGCTTCTAGCATGAGGAAATCATTGCTCATTAGATCATTTCTCATCTCATCATTAGTATTAAGTGCGCATTTATATCGATACATTCATTAGATTGTTTCTTAGAGATTGGTCTCACTGAAACCCAGGGTGTGTGATCCTGTGTGTGGTCATGTGCGAGTGCCTTGATGTGCCGGGCCAGGTCACCCGCACTGGCATTGGTGTGGACACGAACAAACTGAGCGCGGTAAACACACTTGCAACTTAAGGCCTTAATAGTTGTGGGAGATTCGATCAGGTATCATCTCTTGAAATGCATTTAGTACTCTCAATCATTTGTTATCACCACATTCATTAACTTTAGCAAATTATCTCTTCATAATTACTCACTTCATTACGTGAATGTTCATTTCCTCATATGACAATGCACGTGGCCTTTAAGTGTGTTTCACACTCTTACTTAACCCTCCTGGGTCACATCAATTCATCCTATACATCTTAGATTCACTTATTTTTAGACATACAATGGACTTATAAATTGATACGTACAATCTATGAGGCTTCGTGCATAAGTCTTCTAAGTAATTTATACTTACGAAAGATTATGTGTTTCAAGACTCATGCATCTTGTAAGTATGGCAAGGTCTCGAGTTTGATTACTATAGGCGGCATTTATTACTTATTTTTTCACGTAAGACTTATGTGTCAATACGAGATTGGGAAAGGGAACCCGATATCAAATCCTTTGAGAAACATATTAGCCTTATATTATTTTTTGATTCAAAATTTCGGCTAGGGGACACGAGGTCGATCCCCCACACATACACTTATTTTTTTTTATCTTCCCTTCCTTTTTCGTTTGAGGCCGAGAGGGTGTGGGATCGATACCCCACAATGTCATTTTTACTGTTCTTTAATTGTTCTCCTAATTTCCTCACATATTCGAGATGTTATGGGTTCGATCCCCACACACCACATTTTATTTATTTCGCCCTTTTTCATTTCTTCACTTGAGATTTAACCTATTTCGAATCTCCCTTACCTCATTTTTATTATTGAATTTTCAGCAGCCTACATATAGTGAGGTCTCGGGTTCAATCACTGATGAAATCACACATTTTGATAAAAATTTGAAACCCAAATCATCAATTCTACCTATGCCAAGAGAAAATTTCCATATTTCTGGAAATTTGTCCTCGTTTTCAGTCCACCTTTTCTCAACATTTATACGTTAGATTATGAGGAAATTTGCTTGATATTTTCTACATTATTATGTGCATATTTCGTGGTTTCATTTTACCAAGACTTTTCACTCAATACATCAACAATACACCTCCCATTAACATCATGATTTCTACAAGTAATTGCTCACAAAAATGCAAGGATTTAACATGTCATATTCACATAATTTCAGAAAAGACATACTTAACAATCACACTAATCCGAGCATACATACATGAACATAATCATCACGAAAACACATTACATCCCTAAATTCTACCAGCAAACATACCCAACCTACAACAATCAATTGGAGCTAGCGACAGGATTATACAAAGTGGAAACATTGCTAGTTTTTGGATTAGAATACGACTGAATCGTAGGGGTGTCTTGTGAAATGGACCAAGAGGAAGAAACCCATACCTTTTTCGTGGTTCAACACCATTCCAAATAGGATCCAATGCACTGCCAACTCCAACAAAAACAGTGCTTCACCACCGAAACATAACACACAACCCGTCCAGAAAAATGTTTTTGCTTTTCATTTTTATTTTAGTTTTTCTTTTGAGTTTTTGCATACAAGTACTCCAAGAGTGATAAATTTTATTTTATTCTTTTACTGATGATGAAGTGTGAGGATGAGAGTGGAGAGACCTGAGAATGAGAGTGGATAGATGTGAGATTATGTTTAGGATTAGGAGGTTTAGGTAAAGATTTTGTCAAACTAGGACTCTTTGTTATTTAAATTAAAATTTTGCTTTTCTAAGGCGTAATTGAAATGACTAACATGCCCTTACTAAAATCAAATAATTAAGTACCAATTTTTTAAACTTAATATTGCTTCCACTAAGGATCGAACCCAGGTGAAGACTGACTAGCGAACCGGGTCAATCCAGGTCAACCCGACCTTAACTGTCTGTTAATTACATTAATTAAATACTTAGGGTAATTATAATACTACCCTTAGCCTAGAAAAGACAATTTTACCCCTTTCAAGTCCGGTTAAGACTCATCTAGGTGAATCTTAATATTTGGGTGCCCTACATGGCTGAACCAAACCTAGCCTATCTCAAATAACTCACCAAGTTGGTGGTATTGGCTGTTTCATAGGTTCTGCTTCAACGTGCATCAAGCCGTGTGAACCAGGTTTAATCGAGGCATTCTAGGTACGTTTTGCCATTACTTCGCATAGTAATATTTGGGTTGTTACTAAAGACCCCCCACCCCTTCCCGACACACCAGTTCCCCCAAGTTTCCAATTTTTTATTATTTAGCCTGACGGAAATTTTAACAAACAGTTTGAATAAGGCATGCATTTTTACAAACACACTATTTTTGGTCATTCCTAAGTTTCAAATTTCATACAATTATAAACCCAAGTAAGTCACAATAAGGAACCTTATGTCAAAAAATTTTAGGCAAAAAGAGACACCCGCTTTATAGATGGACTAACAAGGCTACAGAACCACATTCTATCATTCCGAGGGACATCACTAGACAATTTTTTGCAAACAAATTTTATTAATTTAGTACCAAAATCAAGACCCACTTTTGGATTTCTGTAAAGACTATGAACGAGAATTCAAAGTTAAGGGAAATCGAAATACCTTTAGTGCGGAGTGATGTGGTTGTAAGATAAATTTTAAGCATTAGCCTACGTTCCCGTACTCGATAACTCACCAAAAAACTATGGAAGAACAGAGAATTTGGAAATGATGGGAAGTTTAGGAAGTAAGAATGTTATTTGGGAGTGATTTGAGGACTGAAGAGGTTGATTTTTCATTATATAGGAATGAAATAACGAAAAGAAACGATTATGGAAGGAAATTTTGAAAAGAAATGGAAGAGGGAATGAATTTGAACAGTTATGTCTTTTAATATTACTAGTTAGGTTAGGTCGGGTCACTATCATATTTAGACTTACGAGACCCCATTGACGATCCCCCAACTGGACTGTCGATCACTTAAAGATTTAGAAAATGTTTAGAACATATCTGGCATCTAAATACACCATCGACGGTCCTTTGATGGAATGATGGTCCGTTGATGGAACAATTGTCCATCGATGGGTCTGTAGACTTCTACACCAGACCATTTTTTTCAGTTTTTAATTTTGCTCCCTGCGCATGTATCACCCATTAGACAATTGGTGTTGTATTTTTCTAGACACTTTTGTGACAGGGACCCTATGTTACTCTCTATCCAAGACTAACACATAGTAACAATGAAGTAATGAGAGAAATGAAAGAAAACTACCACTATGGCCACAAAAGAAAACAAAAACCTATAGTTTACTAGAGGATACATCTTGGGTTGCCCCCCAAAAAGTGCTCGATTTAACATCGCAGCACGATGCTTGTCCATTTATTAATAAGAATTCATCAAGAATGTAGGCCTCCACTACTTCATACATATCTCCATATGCCACACATAGATCTTTATTCTTTGCCATTTGACTATGAACTTTATACCTTTTTTATTCTCCAAATCAACCGGTCCATGTGGCTACACTTCAGTCATTAGTACTATCTAGGTCCACTTGGACTTTTGTTTGCCACAAACAAGCATAGCCTAGAGTTGAATAAACACACAAAATCACCCATTGCAAATTCTCGCTTTTGAATCCTTTGGTCGTTATACTTCTTCATCTTCTCATTGTAAATGTATGCACTTTCATAGGCCAATAGGCAAAACTTATCAAGCTCATTCAACCCATTTAGTCTTTGTTCTTCCGCTTTAGTCCAATCAAACTTCAATTAATTTATTACCCACTTCGCTTTATTCTCTTGCTCGACTTGCAAGTCACAAGCCTTCCTATATAAAAGTTGGTAGGATACCATACCTATGGGAGGTTTGTATACATTACGGTAGGCCCAATGAGCAATATCAAATCTCCTTGACGTATCCGTTCTATTAGCATTCACCATTTTTTGCAATAATTTGCTTGATCTCATGATTGGATACCTAAACTTGCCCTCTAGTTTGTGAATTGTCAGGAGTAGCCACATCATGGTGAACCCCATATTTCTCAAAAATCCCTCTGAATAATTTACTACAGAAGTGAGAGCCACCATTACTAATAATTGTGCTAGGTGTGGTATATATTGAGAAGATGTTCTTTTTCAAGAATGCGGTGACACTTTATCCTTCATTATTGGGAATCTCAACTGCTTCTACCCAATTTGATACATAGTAAAATGCCACCATAATATACTTCATCCCATGAGATATCACAAACGAGACCTTAAAGTCACTACCCCATACATCAAATAAATAAATTACTAGAATAGGATTCAAGGGGAGTTTTTTCCATTTCTAAATTTCTTCATGTCGTTTGCATCGATCACATGCTTTGGCTAAATGAAGAGCATCTTGGTGAATGGTTTGCCAATAATACCCACACTACATGATCTTATGTGCAATCCTGTTCAATTATTATATAGTTCTTTTGATATTCATTCACGGCTTTACTCAAATAGTAGATGAAGTGAAGGATTTTATCCTTCTTTTTCCCAATACCACAGCTAGTGCAACCCCATTCGCATCACACATCACTTAAAATGGCTAACACTAATATGGTGAAATAATAATGTGTGCAGCACTAACTTCTCTTTAAACTCTCCAAATTCCTACACCTTCCCTCCAACCCAATCACTCCCTACTAACCACCCAACTACCCCCCACAATCATCCACCCATGTTATTAACCACCACCCCGAACAACACCCTACCGCCCAACATCACCTCTCCTACCTTCCGACCCCTACACCCCAAGCGCTACTCAATTATCCCCCACATCCCCCACACACCCCCCCATCCATCCCCAACTTCCAAACCCAAACTAACACGACTATTCACATTCCTTAATAACCCTTCTCACCTAACCCCCCCCACATACAAAACCTCCCCCTCCAATCCCCAGACCATCACATTCCATCTCCCCAACAATAGCCACAACCCACACCCTCCTCCCCACTCCCGCCCCCCTCCGACGCCTTAACATCTCGCTTCACGTCCCCCAACTCCAGCATCCCCCGACCAGCGCCTCACAACCTCTTGCATCCTATCCATGCTTTTTCCCCCCAAACAAGATTAATAAAAAAAGAACTTACATTCCTTCCCGATTAGTTTGCACAAAGGTGTGCAATTTTTTAAAAATCCTTAACAAACCCTCTATTAAAACAACCATGGCCAAAAAACCTTCTGACACCCGTGAAAGGGATGGATGGAGGAAGCTTCTCTATTACTTCCAATTTATCTCTTTCAACCTCTATCCCATTTTTGGAGATTTGATGGCCCAACACAATGCCTTCATTCCACAATGAGAAAGAAAAAAAAAAAAAAAAAAAAAAAAAAAAAAAAAAAAAAACAAATAAAAACCCCCCCAAAACAAAAAAAAAAAATGACACTTCTCCTAATTTAGCACAAAATTATAATTCGCACACCTCTTGAGCACCTCAGCCAAATTTTTTAAGCACCGATCAAAGGAGTCTCCCACTACAGAAAAATCATCTATGAACAACTCAATAGTGACTTCCACCATATCAGACAATATCGACATTATACAACACTTGAAGGTTGCTCTTTGCATTACATAACCCAAACGACATCCTCTTGAATGCAAAGGTCCCATAGGGGCAAGTGAAGTTAATATTTTCTTGATCTTCTGGCGCGAAAAATATCTTATTGGTCACATACTGGTATACCCCTTAGACTTAACTGGTGTTGTCGTCCTCTATGAGGACTAAGACTATCCTCCTATCTTACATCATTACATTTATAGGTCAAAATTAGCGAAAATTGAAAACTCTTTTACTACTTCTAGGTTAAGGTTTACAAAGACCTCTACAAACACATAATAGATATATATACAGTTTAAATTGATCATAACTATCGAATAAGAGTATATCAAATTGGTCCTATCCCATACGTCAATGAAACAAGACCACATATAGGTTATACAATGTCTCACATTAAACTGGAAAGGAAAGAACATAGGAGTCTTAATACTAAAGCAACATCATAGGCTTGATTGTGGCATTGTCCTAAGAAAGTGAGGACCTCCCTAACTTGGATAATCAAGAATTCAAAGTATTCTACAAAAACTCTTTAACAACCGGAAACTAAAATGTTGAGGAAGAGCATGAAATGGGGTCAGTACAGCACTTTTACTAAGTATGAGACCATATGCACACATATTTTGAAATAATGCTAAGAAAAAGGGCATTTAAATAAGTATGAATTGTACATTGAAATCCTTTATGCTCATTCAAAAAAACCATATCAAATCAGTAGAACATATTCAATAAGTCATAGACATGTACATCACAAGACCAAAATCATTAAATCTAGTCAAGTTAACATGTATATCATGTAACTGAATACATAGTCAAGTAACACTATTATCAAGTCATATATAACCGCAAGCATAAATAAGAGTTCATTATAACATTACCAAAGTAAGACAATTACCCACAACCCCTAACATGTCAACAAGTCCAACGACCAAGAAAAAAACCCCATAACCTTACTGAATCAAGTAACTCAACAATAATTATGACCTATATCCCACTTCACATAGCATAGCATTGAAGAGTACATATCATCATACTTTAACAATGTAGACCAACACATATTAATTAGTGAAACTAATCAATATATAGTATCAACAATGTGGAAGTTCATCATATACATATCATATACCATCATAAACATATTGATACATAAGAACATCATCATAAGACTTTCCTCAAGTCTAACTAGTTCAATGTTTAGGTAGAGTCCCATACCCCTACCTAGACTTAACTAAATCCCTTAGGTTATCTTTGTTACAGTTTATTCCTTTAATTTATTTTACCTTTTTGGGAAAATCTTTCCCTAACCGACAAAGACCACATGAGCTAATATGGAATCCGGATCCTCTCTCCACTACCCATCCTCCGTCTATATCCAACCCCACCCTGTCTCCGCATGATCTAAATTATCCTCGCACCACATACCACCACATTATCCGACTCCCAGCACCCCGCCAAACCCCACGCCCCCCTCTCCATTCCCACTAACCATCGTCGCTCCTAACCCACACTCCCGCCAAGCTCTCCTTGACAGCACCGCAAATCCTTCAACCAACCACCTACCCATACCACCACCCCTCCCACCTCTCACAAACAAACTGCCCGCTAAACAGCCCTCCATAGCCAACCCACCCTCACCGATCCAACCCCCCCCCCCCACTACACCTTACCCCAAAAACCCCCAATTAACCCCCCCTCGCCCCCACACACTACCACCTCCACTATTATGAAGAACCTAAAATCAACCATAGTCAACCGACCTGGCCGGCACCTCCCTGAGGCACACTCCCTACTTCATCGGCCCACGACCCCCCACCCCCCTATCGGTGCTATGCGACCCCCCCCAACACGACGAACCCCCCAAACGCCCGGAACTACCACCCCACACCCTCATCGCAAGGGACACAACAGGTGAACGACAACCCCTCAACCTCCACCTCAACATTCCTCCTTACTCGAGCACCACCCCATTCCCCCCACGCACCTCCGCTCAAGAAACCTTTATACCACCCTCAAGAGGCAAACAACACTACAGCAGAAACCAACAACCACAAGCATCCACGAACACATCATCCTACCACTAACACCTCGCCACCCCCACAAGTCCTGATCGACCCCACAATCCTCCACCCCCGCACCTACCACCAAGGTACACGATCAATGCGTCGCCACCACACCCTCCCCCCACCCTCCACAAGCCATAGGCACCCACTCCGACCAAGCGACTGAACCCCATCAAAAACCTGATCCCCAACATCCAACCCACACATACCAGTCGAAGCCAGCTACAATACCCCCCCCCTCTTCCACACAACACACCCCCCCCTTCTACTTCCCACTTCCTAGCCGCACCCCCCACCCCCCCACCTACGCGGGAGCCCCCCCCCTCACCACCCACCCTACCACCGGCACCTCGCCCTCGCCCAAAAGCCGGCCTCGCAGCCCTTCCCATTCATCCCTTGTCACCTCTCCATCCTCAACAGAAATCCATTGAGCCCCCCCTCCTACCTCGCCCTAATACACGACTAACCCAATCTCCCCCTATAAACCCCAACTCTCCACTCCACATCCCCCATCCACTACTAGAACAAGCCCAACCAAACATTCCACACCTCTAGCTCGGTCCCCAAATCCCACAATTACAACCCTTCACACAACAACCCACTCATCCGATAACACAACTCCAACCAACCCCGTGACCACCCACACAACCAGCGGACCCCCGCCTCCGCTCCATTCCTTGCTAACCTTTACCCCATCTCACATCCTTCGAACAAGAGTCCGGTTTTAAAAACGACGTCGGCCCCCCTTTTGTGGATCCACTATCTTGTATTCCAATGGGGGCAACATAGTTAATGAACTATGAGATATAGTTGGGACCCTCTTTATGCTACATGAATTATAGTCTCTAATATAAAGAGTACATTAGTGATCCTACCTTCCATTTTTTGTAAGGGATACTCCTCACTGTAGTTCACTCGGTGCTAAGCTAGAGCTTTTTGAAATGTCGTTAGAGTCCTTATTAATCATCATAACTTTATGTAGGTCATAGGGTCTACCCTTGTATAAAAAACATCATTATCATATATCAATAATAATTGCAAGAGTATTGTCCTTTCATTACATTTTATATAAGTGAGGTCACCATATTAACATTTTAATTTGATGATAAGACACATTGGTAAATCATTAACCATCCGTATAACATTTGCATATTAGCGAACAACTAGCAAACCTTTGTAATGAAATTCCAATTCAACATCATACTACCCTATAAATCCTAATACAAGACATACTACAATACAACATCATGAAGTAATTACAATAAACCATAATTGAAGTAAGTAATAGGGATCACAAGACTTACCAAGTCTCCTTCATAATTCATCATCGAGGTCTTACAATCAAACCTTACTCAAACCAATTAGCGTGTAGTATCATCATACAACCATAACAAACATGATAACAAGACTAATTGAATCACTATATCACAATTAATCATAGTATAACCATAAAAACATGATAACAAGAATTATAGAATCACTATATTACAATTCATCACTAGTTCATGGCTTAAGATAAGATAATTAGGTGAATTCATCACATACTTCATAACCTAGATCAGTTGTTCAAGAACTAGTATGGTGGACTATACTTCACCCTAATTTAATCATGATTGATAAAATAACATTATATAGTAGTGATTCAACTAATAACTCAGTTAATTTAACCAACATTATACAATTCATATCAATATAATAACCTGGGGTTAAGGGGCAAAGGTCATCTTCTACAAACTAGACCAATCCATAAAGATATATCATAATTGAGTTGTATTAAATCTTATTCTATACATAATATCCAAAATATAAATAAAGTAATCCATAAAATCAATTTCTAGATTGGATGAAACTCATTTGAGAACTCAACTTTTGAGATCAATTTGATGGAATCTTTTGAGGAAAGAGGTCTCAAAGGTGAAAGAGATCCCATACCTTACTAATTGATGTAGATTGATGGACAAACATGTCTCTTTTTATCCCTTAAATCCTCCCCTATCTTGGTATTCAATGGAGTTCTTCACTAGAGAGAGAAAGAAGAGAGAAGGAAGAGAGTTTTGGGTTCGGGAATTATGGGAGTTTTAGTTAGTGTAATTAGGATAGGACATTATATTGGTGGTTAACTAACTTAATTAGACCTCCCATAAACCATAATTAACTTCCTAACTAAAAAAGTTAGTTAATTAACATAAATGAGAACGTGCAGCAAAAGAGATCCCATATAGAAGAGACTCCGATCGATCGTTTGTCTATGAGATGATGGCCACAAGAACCTCTGTCATGTTGGTCCATCCTTTTGGTTAGACGCTGTTCCAAAACAACAGTTGGTTAAAAAGTCTAATATTTCATCAACCAGGAAATCCGCGCCCCCTTTATTGCCACACGAATCATCCACCATAAGTCCTGGTCTCTATGCCTTAGCCAGTCCTTTGCCCTCAAACACAAGGGTCCTCCTAAAGGGCCTTTGGTTGGTCCTTGGGGAGTCGTGCCCAGAGGTAACTACAGTGAATCATCTAAAAACATTTTAGACACCCTTCCAAAAAATTTCATCATTTTCCTACTCCTAAAAAACACTGAAATAGGCTAAGGCACCGTAGTACCTACTTGAACTTTTTTTCGTATGTCTTGGACGTTTTTGGACGTTTTGGTTTATAGAATTTCTAAATTAATTAAGTTTATTAAAATGGAATTTAAATTAGTGTCTAAACCTTATGACACTCATGTTAGGCTCTAGAACATATCTTGCATTTTTGAAGTGTTCCATTATCCCACCCTTAGGAACATTCATCCTTGAAGGACACTAAAATCTTTTGAAGGAAGGAATAGACTCAATACTAGCAGTCTAACCAAACACAAGGCAATTCAAAAGATTAAATTACCACACATGAGGCTCAATTTACAATATGAGCAATATCTTTCTCACAAGAATCAGAGCTTAACATATCATATATGATTCAATTATGTCAAATCTTAACTTATAAACATTATACATATCATTTCATAAACACTCACCATATCAAAATGCACAACATGACCCAAAACAAGAATAATTTCAAATGTTAAAGTCCAAATGCACATTTCCCTGTAACTTCACTTTAATAAAACAAAAAAATTCACATTTTGCATGACTTCACCAAAAATCAAGAAAAATCAATTTTTAGTCATTGTTTTTCATTAGTAATAAGAAAAACTAATCTTAGTTATCAATTAGATGATGGTAACGGGATTTGATGTCGGCGTAGGCCTCTCATGTTGCACCCTCAACTAGAAGATTATTCCATAACACATTTACGGAAGTCATCATTTTGTTCCTCAATTTGTTTACTTTCCTATCAATGATTTGAACCAGAAACTTCTCATAAGAGAGGTTATCCTTCACACCAAGACCCTTAATAGGAAGAATAGACATGGAATCACCAATACACTTCTGAAGCATAAAAACATGGAAAACCAGATGAACCGAAGCCAATTCACTACATAGTTTAAATTCATCGGAAACCTTACCAATTGTGCATGATTTCATAAGGACCCACATACGAGGGCTTAACTTACCTTAATCGCAAAATGTAACCACCCCTTTCATAGAAAAAACTTTTCAAATACACTTTATCACCTTCATCAAACATTATTTCCCTTCACCTATGATCGTCATAAGATTTCCAGCAAAGGAAAATACTTGTCCCAATTTCCCTTGATATCAATAGTACAAGCCCTAAGAATATCTTCAAAGGTTTGAATAGTACGTTCCGCTTTATGATTCATTTAGGGATGAAAACAGGTGCTTAACTTCACCTTGGTACCCAACCCTTCTTTGAATGACCTCCAAAACCTAGATGTGAATTGTTCACCCCGATCCCATATATTTAATGGATAACGGAATATTTTGATGACACACAATCTCATCTATGAAGATCCTAGCATAATCCTCAGTCGAATAAGTAGACTTGACGGTAATGAAATGAGCGCATTTAGTCAACCTATCCATTACCACCCATATAGACATTGATTTTGTGTCTGAGGGAAACCTACTATAAAATCCATACTGTTGTCTTCCCACTTCCAAGTAGGAAGTTAGATTTCTTGTAGTATACCATACGACTTTTGGTGTTCAACTTTCACCTGTTGGCAATTTGGACACTTAGCAACAAACTCCTCTATGCTCTTTTTCAAACCTTCCCACCAAAATATTCCACTAAGGTTATGGTACATTTTTGTTTAACCAAGGTGGAATGAGGGGTAGTTACCACGACCCATGATCTTCTTCAAAGGCATACGGTTCTCAACAATCTTACATTGGGAAACACACAACCTTCTCGATACCTAAAAACCATCCCCCCCCACCCCCCCAAGTAAAACGATTTCTGCCAAATCCATCAATTGTTGATAAAGGTGTTGTTTGGACTTCACCTCAACTAGTAAAGATGAGTAGGAGTTATGATGGACCATAAAACCACCATTCAAAGAATCTTCCAACCTCACACCCAATCTAGAAAACCTATGAAGATCTTTCACTAGGATTTTTTTGGCATCCTCTTCACGAGACACACTACCTATGGTCATACAACTTAGAGCATCACAACCACATTGTCCTAGTCGGGGTTATATAAAACACTCATGTCAGAATATTTCATCAATTCAAACCACCTTGTCTATCGGAGGTTCAACTGTTTTTGAGTAAATACATATTGGAGATTCTTGTGGTCGGTATACACATCAATATAAAAACCATACAGGTAATGCTTCCATATTTTAAAACAAAAATTCTACAACCACTAATTAGAGATTATGTGTTGGATGGTTTCTCTCATGCACCTTAAGTTGCCTAGAAGAATAGGTTACCACTTTCACATATTGCATAAGCACACTCCCTAAACACACTTAGTATTCATCCCAATATACAACAAAACCCTTTGTACCATACGGTAAAGTAAACACCGGAGCGGAAGTAAGCCTATCTTTCAAGATTTGGAAGTTTCTCTCACATGCCTCTGACCAATCATAATTTTTATTCCTTTTGGGTCAAAGTAGTCAAGAGAGATACAATGGACGCAAGACCATCCACAAACCTCTTATAATATCCTTCTAGAACCAAGAAACACCTAGTTTCTATTAAAGTCAATAATCTAGGCCAATTCGGAACCACCTCTTTTTTTTTTATCAACCTCAACTCCCTCACTAGATATTATATGACCAATAAATGCAATTGAACTCAACCAGAACTTACATATGTTAGACTTTGTAAAAAATAGGTTCTTTTTAAGTACTTGTAATAGCATCCTCAAATGGTCCAGGTGATCACCCTCATTTTCTAATTTACCGGGTTGTCGTGAATGGAAAAAATGACAAACAAATCTAGGTAACTGTGAAACACCCTATTCGTGAGATTCATAAACGTCGCTAGGGCACCAGTGAGATCAAAGAAAATTACTAAGAACTCATAATGATCATATCTATTCTGAAATGTCGTCGTTGGTGTATCGTCACGTCTCACCCTAAGGTTGTGATACCCTGATCTTAAGTCAATCATTGAAAAGTAGCTTGCCCCTTGGAGTTTATCTTACAAGTCGTCAATTCGAGGGAGAGGATACTTGTTATAAGGACTTTATAGTTGGAGATAATCAATGCACATTCTAAGGGATCTATCCTTCTTCATCAGAAAGAATAACGGAGCACCCCATGGAGAAATGCTAGGTTGAATGAAACCCTTGTCTAGTAAATCATTAAGTTGAGCCTTCAACTTGTTCAATTTGGCAGAAACCATACGATAAGAAGAAATTGAAATGGGATTCGTATCCAATAACAAGTCGATACCAAAATCAATTTCCTGTTCAAAAGAAATACCAGGAAGATCAATAGGAAAGACCTTCGGAAATTTCCTCACTATGGGGACCGACTCTATTGGAGGAATTTCGAAGTCTAAATCTTAGACTCTTACTATGTGGTATCAACACCCATTTGAGATCATTTTACAAACTTTCAAATAAGATATGACGCGACCTCTAGGAATAGAATTTCCCCCTTTCCACTTTAAAACGAGCTCATTTGGAAAGTTAAGCTTCACCACCCTCGTTCTACAATCTATGAAGGCAAAGCAAGCATGCAACAATCCATACCCAATATGACATCAAAATCAAACATATCAATTTGTACTTGTTAAACATAAGTAACTCTATTGGGCAACATTATTGGACTATTTCTATACATCCTATTTGCAGTAGCCCACTCAGTCATCGGGGTAAACACCACAATAGGTTCATTTAAAATGTCGGGTGAGATATCAAATTTGTTAGCTATCAAGGGAGTAACAAAATATAATGTATCTTCAGAATCAAGTAAATCATAAACATTAATGGAAAAGACTTTCAACATACCAATCACTACTTCTGGAGAAGTCTCTTGCTCACTCCTAGAGCGGATAACATAAAAGTGATTCTTCTTCGGAACATCTTTAGAACCAATTTCTTGTACACTATCCTTGTATTGTCCCCTAACATTTGGGAACTTTTGAACCTTTTGGCCACTTATACCATAACCAAAACAATTATCTGTTCTGTTAAGACCATCTATAGTACTTCTTGCCACACTTTCACCAAGTTCTTTTCTTGGTTAGTGAACTAGTATCCCTTGCCGTTTTAGGATTAGGTTTAGAAACCCTATCATTCCGAGCCTTGGTTTAGTTGAAAGGATCTTTATTAAACTCTCTTTTATTGAACCTAGGCTTGTCTTGAATATCAAGCCTACCCTTTGAAGAACCACTATAAAAAGATCTTGCCATCTTGGTATCTATACTCTTTCTCTTAGACCTTGCTTCTTGCACTTTTTCATCATGAACCATGAGAGGGGAAATGTTCATATTGTCATGTAGCATAGCCGAATGACATTCCTCTTGTAAGTCATTCGATACTCCCGTCGCAAAGCGGTTCAATTCATCTCTAGGGTTGGAAATCAAAGGAGAAGCATATTTTTACAATTGATTTAATTTCAAGAAGTATTCAAGCACACTCATACCATCTAGAAAAACGTTGATAAACTCCATCACCTTAACTTCCCACTTCTCCATAGAAAAGAATCTATCAATAAAAGCTTTCTTGAACACTTCCCAAGTCACTATCCACCCCTTAACAGCCTACTGTCCCTCCATTGAACATACCAAGTTTGGGCCACTCCTTTGAGTTGGAAAAGGTTTAACTAAGACTTCTTAATATTAGTCAAACCCATAGCATAAAGTATCTTGTAGATTTAATCAATTAACTCATGGGAGTCTTCTTCAAACTTGGACCCATGGAAAGTAGGGGAATTCTTTTAGTGAAATCCCTTACAAGAGAGGCCATGTTAGCAACTTGTTTTTTTGCTCGTGTACAACCTCCTGATTTGATTGGGTCTTCATTACTTGAGCTTGAGTGGCGGAAGCTTATGCTCGGGTAGTAATGGCTTGGTCCATGTCGAGAAAAGTGGTCCTTATGTCACCATTTGTCAAAGAAGGAGGATTGAACGGATCTTGGTCATCATTAACCTCTACCTCAAAAGGAGGAACTTGATTAGCACGGACAAGAACTCCTGCATTGGCAATCTATTCTTCAAGTCTTCGTGCCGTATTCTTTAGTGTATTAATTGCCTATAAACAGAATAAAAGGATTAAATGCAAAAGTACATAGAGATAAAACTCAAAAGGCGTGATATTGGACTTCCAACAAAAGTGAGAGTTTCCTAAGCATCACATTAATTCCAACTCATAAGTGTGGGGCGCTTCACAATTATGAATACAAACCTACATAGACATGGTTGAGAAATACATCGACTCAATGATATTCAACCTCATGCTCTAATACAAAGTTTGTCACATCCGGGAATACCCTCTAGAGGTAACCAGTGTCATCGTCCTCTTTGAGGACTAAGACTAGCCTCTTAGCTTACTTCATTAGATTAATACTAAAACTTTTTTATTATTTCGACACAGAGGTTTACATAGACCTCTACATACACATAATAGATATATCTCGAGTATACATAGACCCTTTGTATGGGAAGATTACTTAGTTTCAACTTTTATATCATATAGATATAAAAAATATAACATAGTCTCAAATAGTCTACTCATCTCAATACCATTTAATAATACTATATAAAATTGGGTCTAGCCAATAAATCAATGAAACAAGGCCATACATAGGTCATACAATCTCTAATATCCAAATGAAAAGGATAGAACATAAGAGTATTAATTCTAAAGAAACATCAAAGGCTTGATAGTGGCATTGACCTCGGAAAGTAAGGACCTACCAAACATGGATGGTCAAGAATTCCATGTCTTCTTCAAAGTTTTTTGCAAAAGTCTTTCAATGCCGGAACCTTAAATGTTGATGATAAGGAAGAAATGGGGTTAGTACACCGCTTATACTAAGAAAAGGGACATTTCAATAAGTATGTACTTTACATTGAAACACTTTATACACATTCAAAAAGACCATTCCAAATCAATAGAATATATTCATTAAGTCATAGGCATGCATATCACAAAACCAACAACATCAAATCTAGTCAACTCAACATGCACATCATGTAATTGAGTACGTAGTAAAGTAACAATATTATCAATTCAGAAATAAACACAAGAATGAATAAAAGTTCATTACAACATAACAAAAGCAAGCAATTACTCACAACCCCTATCAAGTCAACAAGTGCAACTACGAAGCAAAGCCCCATAACCTTACTCAATAAAATAGCTCAACAGGAATTATGACCTACATCCCACTTCACATAGCATGGCATTTTAGAGTAAATATCATCATACTTTAACAATAAAGACCAACACATATTCATAAGTGAAACCAATCAACATATAGTATCAACAATGTGCAAGTTCATCATATACATATCACATAACATCATAAACATATTTATACATAATAACATCCTCTTAAGACATCATCAAGGCTAACTAGTGCAATTTTTAGCTAGAGTCCCATATCCCTACCTAGACTAAGCTAAGCCCCTTAGTTTATCTTAGTTAGAGTTCATTCATTCAATTCATTTAACCTTTTGGAATCATCTTGCCCTAATCTATATGGGCTTGATGACCTAATGTAGGACCAGGTGTCATGGAACCTTATACCGAAAGAATGCGATCTAGTTGCCAAGGTAGTACCAAAACATGGACATAGCAACTACATGGATCCAAAAGCTACTATTCCTATTGGGGAAACATAGTTCAAGAACGAGGATATATATTTGGTACCCTCTTTATGCTACATGCATTGTAGTCTACAATCAAAAGAGTACATTAGTGATCCTAACTTCTCTATGTGGGAAGGGACACTCCTCACTCTAATTCACTCAGTGCTAAGCTAAATTCCCTTATTAAAATGTGTTTAATATTTTTATTAATCATCATAACTTAATGTAGGTCATAAGGTCTTACCCTTGTTTATACATCATTATCGTCATAGGGCCCTTTTTTTTTTTTTTTTTTTTCCCCCAATAATAATTTGCATAAGTATTTCCTTTTGTACAATTATATAGGTGAGGTTAGCCCATTTAACATTTCATATATCATAGGCCATATTGGTAATAAATCATTCACCATCCTCATAAATTAAATCTTAGCCAACAAATCACAAACCATATAAAAGACAAATTTCAATCAACATCATACCACCCTTAATCACTTAATATTTAAGCATACTCCCAATACCACCATCATGACTTAAACACAATAACCATATTAAATAAGTAATAGGGATCACAACACTTAACAAATCCTTCAAATCATAATTAACGTCCCTACCCCCTACACAACCCACAAACACACATACTAAACCCAATTAGGTTGTAGTATCATCATATAATAATAACAAACTTGATAAAAAAACTAATTGAATCACTATATCATAATTCATCACTAGTTCATTGCCTAAGATAAAATTCTAAGGTCAATTTATCACATACATCATAACCTAGATCAACATCTCAAGAATTTGCATGATAGGATTATAACTCACCCTAATTTAATCATGATTGATTCAATAACATTATATAGTATTTTCTACACACTAGACCAATTCATTAGGATATATCATAATTGAGTTAAATTAGATATTAATATATTCATATTATCTAAAATAAATCATAAACAAAGTAATCCTTAATATCAATTTCTAGGTTGGATGAAACCTGCTTGAAAACTCAATTTTAAAAATAAATTTGACGGAACCCTTTGAGGAAAGAGGTCTCAAAGGTGAAATAGATCCCATAACTTACTAATTGATGAATGTTGATGGAGAAAATTTGCTCTTTTCAGCCCTTAAACCCTCCCCTATATTGGTATTCATTGGAGTTCTTCACGAGGTAATGAAGAGAGAAGGAACAGAGTTTTGGGTTTGGGAATTATCTAACTTTTAGTTAGTCTAATTAGGTTAGGACTTTATATAGGTGGTTAATTAACTTAATTATACCTCCCCTAACCCCTAATTAACTTTTAAAAAGAAAAATAATTAATTAATTAACTTAAGTTATAATGTGCGACAAAATAGATCCCTCAAAGACGAGACCCCGATCGACGGTCCATGTGTGAGACGACGGCCACATGACTCTCCATCATGTTAGTCCGTCGTTTTTGTTAGAGACTAGTCCAAAACTGTTCTTGGGGAAAAATAATAACTGTTCATCGAGAAGACAATAGACGCCATTGATTGACACACGAATCGTCTACCACAAGTTGTGGTAACACTGCCTTGGGCACTCCTTTACCCCCAAACACAAGGGTCCTCCTCAAGGGCCCTATGTTTTTCCTAAGTAGTCGTGCCTAGACGTTTCAACAATTAATCAACTTAAGTACATGTTATACACACTTCTCCCAATTTTTTTTTATCATTTTCAGACTCCTAAAATCTAGTCAAAAAGGCTAAGGCCCGCTAGTACCTCCTTGAACTAGATTCCGGACGTCATTGACTTTTTTTGACGTTTTGTTTTCTAGACATCCTTAATGACTTATATTCATTAAAATTTATTTTAAAACAGTGTCTAAACGTTATGACACTCATGTTATGATTTTGAACATGTCTTGAATTTTTGAAGTGTTACATTATTTTAGCTTGAATACCTATAAAGAAAGCAATACACACCTTTGCATGTCAATCTGTCTAGCATATCATCCATGAAAGGTATGGGGAAACCTTTATTTTGATTCCACAAATTTAACTTTTGGTAGTCCATGCAAACTCTCCATCTGGTCACTGGCCTCCTTGGAACAAGTTCATTCCTCTTACTAGGTACCACTATCATTCCACCATTTTTAGGCAGGCACTGAACAAGACACACAAAACTATTGTTCGTAATATGATAGATAACTCCAGCATCCAACAACTTGATGATCTTATTTTTAACTACCTCTTTCATAGACGGATTCAACCTTCTTTGGAACTCAATACTTTGTTTGTGATCGGGCATGAGTTGGATTTTTTTGTAAGAAATACCGGGGAAATCCCAATAATGTCTGCAATAGTCCAACCAATAGCTCATTTGAACAACTTCAATGCTACCACTAAGCACTCTCTTGTTTTCCATTAAAATCTGCTGCAATTATCATCGAAAAAAGTGGCATCTCAACAAAAGAACATATACCTCAGATGAGGTAGTAGATCCTTAAGCTCTAATATTTAGGCATCCTCAATGCATGGTTAAGCGGGTGGAGACTCGCGGCGTTTCATATCCAACTAAAATTTCTTCGACTTTGACCAATATTTGTTTCATTCAAATGTCACACCCAAATACATATACTCTTCAATACCATAATTGTCAAAATTAATGATAATTCACTCTAGTTCCTAGACACCTAGTCGCTCTTCAATTGGCACCTCAGATATACTCTCAACACTGTAACATATAGTAGATACCGTTTGGAGCTCCCACTCTACTCCATGGACTTACATATATTCTAATTTGCTTCTTCATTGTTCAACCTAAATTTCATCTTCCACTTTTCCGTGTCGACTCATGCACGCCCTGTGGCAAGGAATGGTCTTTCTAGAATAATGTGGACCTCAAAGTCAAACTCACAGTCAAGAATAATAAAATCGGCCAGAAATATGAATGACTCAACTTTTACAAGCACATCATGGAATATACCAGTGGGCGTCTTCACTATTTGATAGGCCATAAGTAACCGCATTATAGTAGGATTTGGCTCTCCCAAGCCTAACTTCTTATAAATGGAAACAGGCATGAGATTTATGCTTGGACCAAGATTATATAGTGCTTTAGCAAAGTGTATAAAACTTGTAAAAAATGGAATGGTGAAGACGTCCGTATCTTCTTTCTTCTGCACAAGAGACCTTGTAGCAATAGCACTGTAATGCTACATTATGCTCATTCATCTCAAAAACAATCGATCTCCGTTCTCACATGTTCTCTAAAGTAGCATAGCAAGCAATTGTTCCAAACATGTATAAATGGACATTGACTGGCACATACCCCCCCCCCCTTCAGCTTAAGGCTTAGTGAATAAATCGCGTTGATCCACAATTCGATTGTCTTCTTCACTAATATATGAGGGAATGATGGTCGAGGTCTAGCAATTGGGAACACTTTCTGAAGTAGCACGGCTTCATTTGCTATTTTATCAACCAACTATTCACTAGCTTCTACTACATTTTTGTCATTTCTTTTTTCACCTTCTACTATAAACTGCATTGGTGGATCAATTGTTTGCCTAGTTCCTCGATTATTGACTACAATTAAATGCCCGTCATTTTTAGTATTTTTGATGGTGTTGCTTGGAAGAGTGTCAGGTCGGCGAGGGTAATTTGTAACTCAAGGTACTTAATAGAAATCCCATGTACATCGACCTTTTATCCAATGTTAGCTAGGTCACCTCTCATATCGCTGCCATTCTAATTACTAGAATCAAACCTCGTCATCATCTTCTGCAACATATCCTTAACTCGAGCCATACAGCCTAGACAGTCCCTTGGAGAAACTTTCAAATTATGAGAGGAAACATATAGCCCACTACAATTATTCATGCTACCATAGTTATTCAAGTTGCAGTTTTTGTCGTGGTTGTAGTTCCCATCTTGGACATATTGACCCTCTCGGTTGTAGTTACCATAGTTTCGACCTTTGTTACTTCGACCTTGACTGCAATTCTCCTAATCAGAGCCTTGTACGTTTGGTTAAAAACATCCGTCTTATCATTTACTGCATAATCATCCTCATTATAGTAGTACTCATCTACCGACAATGGTGGTTTAGTCAAATAATACACTTCATTTACCATCTTTGCACCTCCGACCACATGTACAAGGCCAACCCTAGGTCGGTTCTCATATGTGCCAACTTTTCACACATCTGATCACTTCTAGGATTGTTTGTAGCTTGTACCCCAAAGGTTTTTCTCCCAGTATCTGAATTTTTAGTGTTTCAACCATTGTTGTAGCAAGATATCTTATCCAACGTCTCTACAATCTAACCATAAGTACATTTTCTATAGGAACCACCTTCAATAGTATCAAGCACTACTTTGTTATTATCATCTTGACCCCTATAGAAGTACCGTTTCTATAACTCATTATCAAAGCGGTGGTTTAGGACGCTTCTCACGAATGCAGTAAATGTCACCTAAGAGTTACTCACCGACTGTCTTGGTAGTGACACAAATTTATTCACCTTATCCCTATGGTTCAGATTTTTGGACATTGGATAGAACTTTGCTAAGACCACATCTTTGAGTTGATCCCAAGTATAGATGGATTTGTAGGGTAGCTTAGTAAACCATATGGTGACATCTCCTATCAGTGATAAAGGAAATATTAGCAATCTAATGACATTCATATCAAAGTACAGTCTACCTACACAACTTTTGCATCGATCTCAATTTAGTTATATGAGCATATGGGTCCTCCGATGGTATACCCGAGAATAAAACCCTCGTGATGAGCATCTGAATCAAGCTACTAGTCACAACGAATGTGTGTTATGGTAGCAGACGGGGTACGACAAGAGGTCCATCAGATTTTTGAATGTTCACGTTGACCCTTATTATCCTGAAGTCGTGGGGATGGAGGTTGCATACTCAAAGAATTATCCGATTAATTACCAACACCAACATGGTTGTGTAACTCAACCTATAATGGAGGTTGATTGATTTTCCCATAACCTAGATTCCATCTATTAGGTTTGGCTGGTGCCTCTTGATTCTCCATTCTTCCTAAGGTTCGATTAATATCGGGATCAAATGGAATGATTGGTTCTCCTTGGTTCCATGTACTTGGCATACACTAGAGATAAACCTGAAAGAAATAAAAACATCAAGAAAAAGTAAAATCAGAAAATAAAAAGTTAATCTAAAATCAAGATTCCCGGTGCTAAAATTTTATAGGTTCAAATTACACCTCTATAAATAAGTAAAGGTGGTCCTAATCAAGTATATAACCCAACTAGTAAGTTGGGATTGAACCCACAAGTAAAATGATCTAAAATCAACTTCAATTCACAGTTATGTCTATAAGCCAATGTCATTCCAAAAACAAGTAAATAAAAGGGGGGGGGGGATTTATGAAATAAGTTTCTTACATAGTCTAAGTTAAAAAGTGAATGAAACTAACTGTTCATTGTTTATCAAGCTGTGAGAATAACTATTGTATGTGTGGTCTCCATAGGTTCATAACTCCGTATTCCTAGCAATAGTTATTTTTTCCTAACATTTGACATGTAAATTGGCAAGTTTTGTATCTCTAAATCCTTGGTCTAACATCTAGTAAATATCAACCTGTACCTTGGTTCAAAAACGTGTGTATAAGCAACAAACTCTTACCTTTACGTCATATTATACATCCTAATCAATGTATGTCTTAGTTATTACTTCGGAATAATCGACACTAACGTATTCATAACATCACACTAATCTATGCTGACAATTCTTTTCCTATTCCTTACTCCTTTGTCTGGCAAGTAGCAACAAGGTGAGGTCTAACGTATGCACTCGTTAAAAAGGATTCTAAGCAAAAGAATTATCAATACATGCAAAAAGACTACTTTAGAATTGCTTAATTGCTTGGATTACTTTGTTAATTACCCATGGTTCCCACAACCCTGTGTTGATTTAGTTACTCATGCTAGCAATATAACCATCCATAATACTGAATAAAGAACTCATGAACTTACTTAAAAATAAGAGGAAACCCGAAAATTCCACTTGAAATTGCAAGAAAATAGATTCAAATTAAATTCTTAAATTGATTAATTTCTCAAAGTTTGCAACCAACAATCTCCAATACAAAATATAACAATAACAAGAGTATCTAAACCTAAAATGAGGTCTTAATTTCTTATTTATAGAAAACATGGTCCTCATGAAAAATAATTGAAATAAGGAAAGTTCTGTCAAGAAACACGACTTAAATCTGTTCCCAACCCCAAAACTGTAAGGCCTCTTCATGGACACCTCCACCATACGTGGTCAAGACCACTGATCATAGAATGTTGAAATAGATTTCAAAAATGCCTTGATTAACTTGCAACAAATTGATTTTTATTGCAACTCCTAAGGGCCATGCTCATGGACACTGACTATGAGGTAGTCCTTGGAGCTTCGGGACAGTGATTTGCAAAGGTTGGAAGACTTGGAATTTAGTTGTGATTTGAAAAGGTTGGAAGACTTGGAATTTAGTTGTGGTATTTCTTTCCTTGTCTTGGCAAAAGCTCTATAAACCTAAACCAACATAAAATAGGCTTTTTAACACGATGTCTAACATGTATCTTGACGTTAACTCACTAAACTCCTTATCTCAAGACAAATTACATAACAAGAAACCTCATTACAAACTCAACACAAGGTCACTAGGTTTTAATTTAAACTATTATTTTCCAAGTCATTTTACAACTTAGTGATAAGCATCAATATCCAATCCCACATTCATATATGCATTATTCGTTCATAAATGTCATTTTAGAAAATTTTCCAAGTCATTTTAAAACTTAGTGATGAGCATAAATATCCAATCCCACATTCATATATGCATTATTCGTTCATAAATGTCATTTTAGAACAAGACATTAATTGTAACTCCATGTTGTTCTAAACTTTTTTATCTTATTCATCGAGATTTCACACATATATACTATAATGGATGAATTAAGTGAACACCTCCACTTTTCGAGTGGATCAAAAATAAGTTAACAATTCAATATCTACAAGTAACTTCTAATATCATGCTTTCATAGCAACAAATCCTAAATACCAATGTAATGAATCTACAAATTTGACTCATGTTGGGATTTATTTTGATAATAGTATTCTCAAATTCTTATTTAGTCTATGTAATGAATAATTTATGTTTAAGTGCAAACATTGACATTACCCACAAAAGGAACAAAATTCAGAAATGAACATAAAAGATGAAACTTGAGTATCACAAAAGGGCATTCGGCGAGTCATCGAAGCTATGTTTTTATTTCTATTTGTTGCAGCATGCAACTCTTTGAATGAAATGGATCAAAAAGCAATGAAACAAGTAGTCGGAGATTTGTCAAATAGTTTTTTGAAGCAATGCTATACCGCCAAATAGTCCAGAACATGAAGATGTTGTACGCAAGCAAATAAAGGTTATGATTTAAAAGAAGGGAGAATCACCGAGTCATTCACCAATCGGGACTAACCACACCAAATGATTTGTTGCACCAATTTATTTGAAGTCTATAAATAATAGTTGTAGTTTTTAATTTTTAAAATATCCCAACATTTTCATAGTTTTGAGACTTTAGAATATTTTTCCTTGTATTTTCTCTCATGTTTTGAGATTATTTTTATAGACATAAAGAAAGAAATTTTCATCTTCCCCAAGTTGGAAGTTGTTCTTCTTGATTCTTGTTCCTTTACTTAATCAAAGTTTACATTCTTATACCCATGTAATTTCATTATCATTTTTGCTGTATTTTGATATTATCGTATGTGTGGCTAAAACCTCATTCTTGGCTATGTTTTAGCAAATGTTTACGAACTCACCCATGTGTTTTCAGCTTTCAAGATATAGAGGTCGCCAAATCAAGAGCGTTGAACTAGTGGCAAACAGAGTGGGTTTACATGAAGTATAATCTGAGAGGATGAGCCCTAGGCATATATCATAGCACTTAGCTTGAGAGAGTGAGATTTGTAAGGCGTTGGCTAGCCTTCATGTGATAAAAGAGTGCCGGAGAGGAACGCATCTGAAACGGGATAAGATTCCCAATGATAAACATATTTCCACATAAATCATAGCCTAGTCACTATTACCTTGCAAATTTTCTATTATAAGCATGTACCCAACTACTTATATCAAATTCTATTGCGGTCACTCCCCAAGAACTTTTCCCTATACTTAATTTTCTTGTTATTTCAATGTTTTTACTGTAGTTGTGAAAGAAAAACCCCATAATAGATTTGTAGTTTAATTGAATTGTTGTTCCTAATAGTTTTAATTTACTAACATATTTTTTAACTTTGTTACAAGTTTTTAAGTTGTGATTAGGAATGATCAGTGTAATTGGAAGTAAGGGTATTCAGCTTTGCCAGCAAGATGACATCAAAAATCTTAACATTGTCAAAGAATAGAATGCCAATGACCCCCATCTCACAGGAGGTGTTAGAGTTATCTTCTTATCCTCGTTTGAGAGGAATGTAGTGTTCCATACAACGAGCTCAGTCATGCAACTATTGAAACTAAATAGACTATTCAGTGGATTGACTCATGAGGATCCTCTTGAACATCTTCGAAATTTAGTAGATTTTTGGGGAACCTTTTATTTCAAAAACATCTTTCAAGAGTTAGTCAAGCTTAAATTATTCCTTTTTTTTGTCAAATGAGAGAATCTTGAAAGTGGTTTGCTCAATTCCCCCAAAATTCGATCTTTCATGGTAAGATTTTGTCATCACATTCAATGTATAATTTTCCCACCCTCGAAGATGATTACTATTCGGCATATGATTGAAATATTTACCTGCCTAAATGGTTAGCCTCTACAAGATAATATTCTAATGTTCAAGAAGATGGTATTACAATTCCAGATCATAGTTTTCTTGATAACGTGCTTATACGATACTTCTACCGATGTTTGGATTCATTAAAAAAACGTTTCACAGACTAGATGTCACACGACGACTTAATTCAGCAACCATATATAGTCACAGATCAACTTTTTGATGGCATGACAACCATCTAAAAGGTGTGTTATACGTACGAAGATCGGTTCTCTCCTATCACTTTTAGTCTCTCAAAGGAGAAAATTGAAAAGGACAATGAGAGAGAAAAAAACATGGCGAATATTATGACAAAGCTTGATATTCTATATAGGGATTTCATAGGGGTTGCTGCATGAAGCATAAATCTTGTAGGAGTCATAAGTATTAGTCTAAACGATAAAAAATTTGAAGTTCTATATAATGAAAAGGTTAACTTTCTAGCCAACCAAGTTGGTGGCTATAGTCCAAACCACCCTACGCTTGCTGGAAATCAAGTTTGGGATACAATAAAGGATTGAGAGATAAAAATCGTGAATAGAGGGCCCGTAATAGTAACTTGAATAATGGTAAGATGAATCGATATATGCCTCCCCATGAGAACTACAAGACAAAGGATTTAGATGGTGGAAAATCTTAGGATATTATCTCGCATATACTCAATAAGGATGAATAGTAGGAAAAGATGCTGAAAAACATGAAGGAGGATGTGTCCTCTCTCGGGAAGACCGCCATGTCCATTCAGTTTCGATCGAATAGTTAGAAACCCAGATAGGTCATATTTCGTCTCACCAAAATCCGAGACAATAAGGGGTTTGCCTAGCGATACCATGGCTAGCCCCTAGAATGAGGTTTGAAAGTGGACTTGCATCATGCCGCGAAGTTAACCAAGGCATTGTTTGGGAGCCAACCCCAAACCCTTTAATTTGTTTTTGGTTATCAATAAATAATAATGTCATTGTTTGTACATTATAGAAGTAGGGATATTATACAAAAAGAGCATACATGTATAAAAACGTATGATAGGCGAACTGTCAACCTGTTCAGCGAACCCGACAACCTACGCTATAAAACTCATGGATCTTCATCTTGGACCCTATAAATCAGAATCTTGTAGAAAACTAATGGAGATCCACTTACATGTTGGTCCTCTCGATTAGGATCATTTTTGTGACTCTCAAATGTGTTGAACAACCTTTTACATTCGACGAAGACACCAACTACTTGGCACTTAGCCGAGGGAGAGGGCAAGTTCTACTATATCGTATAAAGCACAGAAACTGTATGGTTAGTACTAGTGGTAGGTAAAAAAGCCAACTTTCCAGTAATCTGTCTCACTTTTCCCTTTATATAAACTTACACCAGCACTGTAGTTTAATATTCTTAAAAATCTAAGAGTAAATTAGTTGCCAAGCTATTCTAATTTTTTTTATTGAATTAACCCCTCTATTATTTTATTATATGTTTTACCCATTTCCAAAATGATTTATATTTTCAAATATTTGATGAGTCTCGAAGCTGATGTGATAGCAGACATTATCAGTTGGTACTAGATATTTCTTACTTCATTGGTAGAATTCCACTCGAGTGCGCATTGAGATGAATTTTTATATGTTGGGATTATTGAAAATATATGGGTCTTCATTAAAATTTGTGTGAAAATGCTTCAAATGCATTGTTAGGGGTCGCAGGGTCGAATTTGAAAGAATGGATCGAAAAAAGCCAAGTTAGGCTTTTTTGCGCATTGAGGTTAGCTCGCCAAACAGCTCGATGGTTTTTGTAACATTGTCATCTCGCCTTTAACGTAATTCTCTATGTATTGGATGATCTATAACTTCCGTCCGTCAGTTTCAGTCGCAAATGACACTCGGTTACTCGCCAAAACTATCCTTGTTTGGCCTTTATTTGCGCCATTGTATCATTCGTACATTTTAATGAAGAATCTAAAGGATTCCATTATCGATTTCTATTGCGACAGAGGGAGGTATCATAATAGAGTCAAAATCACGATTAGAGTCAGTCCGGATAAAAGGAAGAATTAACACATTGAAAATTATCTTGGAAAAGTGATTCTACATTAACAACCTCCCTAACACATTTTAATAAATGTCTAACTTGTACTCAAAGTCTTTGCAGAAATTCCTAGATCAAAAATTGCATGAAGAGATCATCCACCCTGGTGCAATAGAGCTCAAATTATTGAAGAAGACAAAAAGAAAGATGAACTAGACAAACAAAAGAAGGATGCCAAAGAAGCCAGAGACAAGAGACAAATTTCCATCGATCTTAATGTTCCTTTATAGGATTGAGATTTCATTAGTGTGATATATGACTTCAGGAAGCTCATGATATGGACAAAATGATTGCAGTTCATATCACTATAGAAGCTAAGGCAAACAAAAATGATGAAGAAAGAATGATAATATTTCGGGGGCCCTTGTCAACTTCCTGGTTGACGCATCCTGAAATGATACTCCTGCTGAGGGAGCAATTTTCTAGCTAGGATCCCTCCTACCCTTACTCATTGTTTGTCTTTCTTTCTGTAAAAGATACTTCGAATAATTACATTTGAGCATAAACACTTTTATTTTGTTGTGGGGTGAGGCTTACCTTTGTTTGTTCACAATGAATGCTTTATTTTAATTTGAATTATGTTTCGTGTATTTGTGTTGTCTGTTTTATATTATGTTTTAAAGTGGTTTGCGAAAGTTTTAACTTTTTGCTCCTCATTTTGATTAAATGCAAATAATTTTTACCCATCCAAAAAAATATTCATTTTTGAAAAACATTTTCTACTTGTTGTGTTGAGAGTGATTGTTCTCGTATAAATTGAAGTGATGGTTTCAATCAATACCGATGACTTAAATAGTGCTCTCAATTGAACAAACATAAAAGAACAACTACAATGAGACTAAATTAAGTTACATAGAAAATATGTGAACTCGTTACATATTGTTGTGATTAGCCGTATATTTTATTGACTTTAGTATCAATGCCTTGTTTGATCAGCTTACTTTGAACCATACATGAATAAACCTTGAATTTTTTCGATTAGTGTGATTGATTTAAGGTGTGATCTTGAGATGATATTTGGCAACTTTAAAGAGTGTGATCCTACATGAAATATAAATCGTTTTTTACCTACCCCTGAGAATGTGAAACTTTATCTAAGACCCCTTGAGCCTTAGTCTTATTTGGAAGAAAACTTGTGAAAACCTAGACCTTTATTCAACAACAGCCAATAATCCTCATGACATTTTATTGTATAAATATCAAACTTAAGCCAAAAGCTTATCTTGGGGTGTGGTTAAAAGGAAAAAGAGAAGTGAAGAAGTGCAAGAAGAAGTCTTCTTGAACCATTGTTTTGAAAGAAAATTGAAACCCTCCATATAAAAAAGAAAGAAAAAAAAAGAAAAAGAAAAGAATGAAAAACAAACATTATGAACTAAAAGTCCAAAAGAAATTAGGTTTTTCGAGTAATCCGTGGAAACAAATAATAGGATGACCAAGAAGCACTAGAAGAAAATTGTATAAGATGGTGGATAAAAGGAAATGTTTGTGATCTAGACAATTCATGAGGATTTTCAATCACTAAGCCTAAATTACCATACCTTTGCACTCAGCCCTACTGCAAGTCTTAGAAAGACCTTTTTGATCTTTAGTTAGCAAAACCAAAGGTTAATTGAAAAAATAAAGGCAAACCTATGGTTAAAAGCTTGCATTGTGTTCTTCTTTTAGAGTATGAGAGTAGCATCTGATTCCTTATCAAAAAATAATCAACCAATGTGAGTAAATATGGAACAATTTTTTGTGTGAGGTGATTCAATATAGTCGTTGAACTTCATATTTCTTTATTACCAACTATTGTGAGAATGATATTCTTTGGTAACGGTGTGTCAAAACTTGAATCTCTGAGTACACAATTTACTTTTGCATAAGTAGTTTTAGTCTTTTTGTATATGTTCATCATTGAGTTTTGTGTAGCAACGTTTTAATAAATCCTATTTGAGCTGTTGAGCTTGAGTTTTAGTTTAGGACAAGAAATTTTTTATGATAGGGGTGAGTAAAAAAATTTCACTCATTTAGGGATTTATTTTGATAGAAATAGTGTCCACAAATATATATTTAGTCTCAATATCTGATGAAAACTCTTAAGTTTTAGGTACTTGATGTTTTAGTTCAATCAAGGACGCCTATGCTCTAAAAGAAATAAAAAAGGCTTAAAAGAATGTAAAAGGTGAGGCATGAGTGTCACCAAGTGAATTCGGAGAGTCGACAAAGGATGCATTCAGCCATTTGTTCCAGCACTCGATGCCCTCGAGGAAATGGATAAAAAAGTGATGAAAGGAGTAGTCAGTGCTTCGCAGAACAATTTAGCAAAGAAATTCTATGCCACCCTATGGTCTACAACATAAAGATGTTGAAGGCAACCACAAAAAGGCGATAAACCAGAAGAAAGGCAAATCACATAGTCATTAGGTGATCGTGACTAAATTCTCTAAATGGTCTGCCACAACACTTAATCTTAACGCTATAACTACTAGTTGTAGGTTATTTTTAAAATACCCAAACATTTTCGTAGTTTTGAGACTTTAGAATATTTTTCCTAGTTTTTTCTCTCATCTTTGTAGAGGATTATTGGAGACTTGAAGAAACAAAGTTATCATCTTCCTCAAGTTGGAAGTGGGTCTTCTCCATTCTTCTTTCTTTAATTAAATCAAGGTTTAATTTTTTATATAGATTTGATTTCATTATAATTTTTGGTGTATCTTGTTATTGTATGATGTGTGGATAAAAAACCCCATTGTCGAGGTGTTATCTAGCTAATATGAGTTGATTTTATTGTTGGGTCTTGCTTGCTGACAAGATAGATGTATTTTATTGGTTATCTAGCGTAGTGGTTGTGGTTTAACATAATGGGTTTGAAGATGAAAATAAAAAATCACCCATGTGGTTTCATCTTTCACGAAAGGAATGTCACGAAACCAAGATCGTTAGACTGATGGCCTAATGTCTAAGTGGACATGAAGTTCAGCCCAAGAGGTTGAGCTATAGTCCCATATCCTAACACTCAACTCGAGAGAGTGAGTGGGGTAAGGTGTAGGCTGGCCTCATGCGGAAAATGGGTGTCGAACAGGAACACATTTTAAATGGGGTAAATTGATAGAGAGAAAACTAATTTTTATCTAAAGCTAAGGCCTATTCACTATTAACTTTCAAATATCCTATCTAAAACATGTACCCAACTACTTATCTCAACTTGTATTGGTGTCACACCCCAAGAACTTCTCCTAATACTTGATTTTCGTGTTATTTTTACTTCTTTCCTATTATTTGAAAAAACAAACCATTGATATTTTACACTTTCAAATCATACCCTTTTTTGACTTATGATGTTTTTATTCGTTAATCTCTTTAGCTATTAATATATATACATAAAAATAATTTAAATCAACCCCACATAGAATAACCTTAAAACAAAATTATCTAAATCTTACTAAATGAGGTACACCCGTCAAAGGTCACGACACCCCAAACGGGTCATGAAAAGCACCATGACTGGTTATGGCACACGTGGTCCTCTAGATAGTGAGAAACTTTACCTTGAAAAGATCAAACATCCTAAGGCATATTCAAGGAAACTTCAAAGGGGTGTGGTCATGACAAGTGACCGTGGAGTGTTCCTTGAAGCTTGCAACATTAGCATGGCCAAACTGCCTTGCTTCACATGCAACCAAGTGATCCTCATAACCATTCCCACGGGTTGTGGTAAACGACACTGACAGTTATGATGTCAATGAAGCCTTGGGACAGTGTTTAGAAAGGGTTGGAAGACCTGTCCTTTTGCTAAGGCCTTTCCTACTATGTCGTGGCTCATGCTCTAGCATCCATAACAAACATAATATATGCTCATTAATGCAGATTCTAACACGTACCTTGATGTTAACATACTAAATCCTTAGACCAAGACAACATTATAAGACAAGAAACATCATTAAAACTCAATCCAATGTATTTAGGCTCTATTAACAAATTTTTTACAAGTCGCTACATATACTTGTGATCGTGTCTTGTTGAAGGTACCAAGTATTGAGGTCCAAAACACACACATTGATCGGTTGCCACGGTCCGACATATACATTTGATCAGGTACCATGATACTTTACACTAATAAATTGTGTTTGGGTTTAATGAGAGGACCAATGACTTGCTATAAATTTATATTTGTAGGAGTGTGGTAATCAATATTGTATATATTTTGTATTTACATGTTCATAATGTGATGTTGAGTTTCTTATGTTAATCTTTGTAGGGTAGCCTCATGATCCTATAAGTACATTGTTGTTGTGTACAGATATTGCACTTGATAATTTTTTTATTGAGAAGAGGGAATCTTCAGGAGGTTATTCACATACCTCATTTAGAACACTAGTGATTGTCAACCGAATTCAACGGAGAGACGGTTCTTCTATTCTCACTTGCGTTCTCCATTTTTTTAGTCCATCTTTTTTGAAATAGACTAATAAATTAGATATTCCTATGTTTTGTTTGGGTTTTTTCTACTTTTGTAGACTAAGGTTCCTTGTTACAATGTAATTGTACATTGACTCTAAGGTTCTATGTATTATTCTACATTTGTTTTCGTTATAAAATCTTTTGTGTGTTTATGCAAACTTTAGTTTTTGTCTATTTAAACTTACTTTCGTATCTTTAAATTGGTAAAAAGATTTTTTTAAAGGTTCTCCCACAGTACCGTTAGTGTGTGTGCCACTCATAATGGTCTAGTTCGTAATAAATATGTGTTGAAGGCAAGGTTAATTTATCTCAATGTACAGAAAAAATATCTTAGAGTCTTGTGAACACTACGGAGATGTCTTATTTTCATCGAGAGGCTATATGACCTTAGGAAATATATCTACTTTCTTTTGTCTTCTTTTGTGCAAAAACTTGATTCCAATTGGTATTTCGAAATTTATTAGGTATCTAACCTCCTCCTCTCTTCTACCCACTGATGATTAACACTAGGTTCAACGCCGTAAGGATCGTAACTCGTGTCAATTCTCAAGTTGATGAATTTTCAGCGATAGATCATGGTCAAATCATGGGTATATGAAGAGCTAGGCGTAGAGGCCAAGGAAGAGTAATACATACTAGGGATGGAGAATGTTGAGGTGGACAATGATTAGGATATTTTACAAGAGGAAGAAGTGCAACATGAGAGTACATTTATTCCTTCCTTAGACCTTGTTTTAGCTTAACATAGTATGTCGTTCGTGACAGGATTTATTGGTCTTTCACTGGTTCCCTTCATTCAAGAAGCTTCGATTCCCACACGATACCCTATTTCTAGCAATGTCATCAAGGTTTGTTGAACTACACGTACTAATTCTTTCTTCTATACTTTGTTGGGTCCTTTTCTAACTAATAATAAGCACCAAACATTGACTAAGTTATTGAACTTAAGTCCTAGTGTATTTTTTTGTTATGATGGAGAGGGTGCTATTTGGTTTATATTAATTGCTAAGAGAGACTTCATAAGTTTGGAATTTTCCATCTGCATGTGGTTGCTTTTGTGAGTTTTCAGCTTCAAAGGGAAGCAAAATAGTGTTGCGGAGATCATGCACAATGAATATCATAACCTTTACATTAACATTCATGAAGTTAGTTTCATGATCCATTCATATAAAATATTTTAGAGAACATATGAATGATGCGTTTATGACTTTGGAACAATGTGGTATGATTGTGGTTGCTTATGTCGCAAAGTTCCATGTTTTGTCTAGTTATGCTATTCAATCGGTGACTACTGTTGTATCTTCATATGACATCTGCAGGGAAATGTTCAAATGAAGTGATAGAGTTTGTGAAGAAAATAAAAATGGTGAGGCAAGAAAGGTATAGGCTAGAAGAGCTAAAAATTCATACAATTTTCTGGGATCTTACTTCAGAGGTTCAGTGAGGACGCACTTGTAGCCTTTCCATTTCCATTCTTTACGCCCACTTCTACTTGTAAATACTCAAGAACTCAACCTCAAAATTTAATTCAGGATAGCTAGCAGTCAGACCTGCTGCGGGCAGAAGGCAATCTTTTGATCGTACTTAATACAATTTTGGAGAACATATGCTTATGAGAAGAGATTTTTCCAACTTATGCATGTACAATTCTGTGCACCAGTAGTTTAGAGAAGTGGTGCCCACGTGAAATGGTAATATGGTCGAAGGTGTCCACAAGCGGGGTGAGGTGGTGATCAGCAAGATGGTAGATTTCGGTGAAATGATAATGTAGGAAGAGGTGGAGCATAACAAGCCATAGAAGTCACCCTTCAATATGATACGTCTTAGTGATTTGCGTTCAAGGCAAGACCGAGGCAGAGGTGTCTGGCATAGTGATCACAGGTACTATTCTTATCAGATTGCTAATGTAGTATTTGATCCGGTTTCTACTTATTCTTATGTGTATATGTGATTTATCTTAGAATTTAACATAATTTGCAATGTACTTGATTTCCCCACTAATGTTTCTACCCCTATTGGAGAGTATGTCATATCACCTATGTCTATTGTGTTTTTCCTACGTTGTTTTTATGTTTTTATACTTGGGGTGATTTAGTGATTTATGATATGATTGACCTTTATATAATCTTAAGCATGACTTCTTCGTCCCCTTATTATGCGGTCACAAATAGTATTACTAAGTTTGTAACTCTAGAGATCCTCGGTAGAGAATAGGTAGAGTGGGAAAGGGTGTACAATCCTAAGAAAACTAAAATCATATCCTCCATTTAGGCTTGGAAACTGGTAAGGGCAAGGTCTTTTTTTAATATTTTTCTCATATTCGGGATGTTGAGGTTGTGTCTCCTATCTATTGAGTCTATTCCTATGGAATCATAATTTAGAGATGTGTTTTCTACTGATTTTCTCGCTATGCCTCAGGATAGAGACATAGATTTCTACATTTATTTGGAAACTAGTACCCACCAAATTTCTACTCCCCCATATCATATGGCTCCTACAATATTAGGAGAGATTAAATCTCAAATCATTGCTTCTTTATAAAGGATTTATGTGTCCTAGCGCTTCCTCGTTAGCTGCCCCAATTTTGTTTCTTAAGAAAATGGATGGTAATATTATAATGTTTAAAGACTATATTCAATGTAATAGGGTCACCTATAAGAACAACTATCCACTATTTCAGATAGGTGATATTTTTGATAAATTTCAAGGTGTAGTAGTCTTCTCTAAAATTGATCCAATGTTTGTGTACCATCAATTGAAAATTAGGCCTGAAGATGTGTCCAAAAAGGTATTTACAATCCTATATGGAACTACGAGTTTCTAGTTATGTCGTTTGAGTTGACTAATGCGCCTATAACTTTTATGAGTTAATGTGATGGTTCGCTCAAAACATTTCTTGATTCCCTTTTTTTAGTCTTAATTAATGATATTTTGATCTATTTTAAAAGTGAGGACAAGTATGCCGACCATCTTCGTATTGTTCTTGGTGTTGTTAGGAAACAAAGGTTTTATGCACAAAATCCTAAGTATAAACTTTTGTTGACTACAACTGCATTTTGGGGCATGTAATTTCTAATAAAATGTTAATGATAGATCCTCAAAAGATTGAGGTAGTGAAAAATTAGGTTCACCCTAGCTAAGTGATAGAAGTTAGGAGTTTTGTGTGACTCAATATCTACTATGGATAAATTTTGATGAACTTTGCTTCTTTTGCAACTCACTCAAAAATATTTACCAAAAAGGAAATACATTTTGAATTGACTAAAAATATAAGGAGATCTTTACAAAGTTCAAAAATCTTTTAACCACTGCACCTATTCTAGCATTATCGGTTGAAGGTAAAGATATTATTATTTATTGTGATTCTTCACATTGTAGTTCGAGTATTTTTATAATGCATTATAAGAATGTTATAAATTACGTATCAAGAGAGTTTAATTTGGATGAGAGGAATAACCTGATGCTTGATTTGAACTTGGCAGTGCTAGTATTTGCTTTTAAGATCTGCCGGCATTATCTTTATGGTGTTTAGTTTGAGGTGTTTAGTGATCATCGTAGTTTGCAACATATGTTCAGTCAAAAGGATCCAAATTTAACTCATACAAGGTAGATGAACTTTTACTCAAGGATTATGTTGTGTTCATCTAATACCTTCCGGGAAAGTCTAATGTGGTGGCGGATTCATTAAGTTTAAAAGCGGTGAGTATGGTTAGTCTAACTTGCTTGAGTGTGACGACCCTCAAAATGAAATAGGAAAAACTAGAGCCTCTCGTTTGTTCCATGATTTAACAAAGTATTAATATAATGACGAACAAATTAAGAAATTAGTTTTAAAGAGTTTGGATGTTGAATGTCAAGGAATGACCCATACGTTCGGGTTCTACTTCTGTGTGTGCTAGTGTGACATTGCATGTTTGATATGTTTTAATGTGTCATTTGATGTCTAAAATGAGGTGAAGTAATCCTAGGAATTAGATCGCAATGATAAGATTTGAAACTTCTGGGTACTACTCCCAGTGGACCACCCTAAGGGTCTTTGAGGAGGACCCAAATATTTGCAATGAGGCTGCCGAAACAGCCCTACTGGACGACCCCTAACTACGCCCAGCAGATTATTTGACACCCCGTCAATAGAGGGCGTGGTTCCATATTGTGTTGTGGGAGCTTAGCCAGCATTTTTGGGAGTCCCTGATAAAAAGCATGCCAAGTAGGATGGGTTGTAGTTCAAACGATGCCCAAGAAATGGGAGCTGTCATTTCACACATGTTACTTACTGCATGGATTCGGCCAACCGTGGGGTTAATTCACCCCATGTCCTAATTAAGTCATGGACGGTTATTTTAGGCAATTTAAGTACATTAAGTTAGTTTAAATACTAGACCTAATTTTAGACTTCAATTTTCAAAATAAAACCCCTCCCTTGTAAAATTCACTCAAGACTCCATGAGAGCTTGAAGTCAAGGTGAAGCTAGGATTGAAGATTTTCAGTGGTTTCTTCATTGAATTTTGTGTGTTTTATACAAATAAGGTATAGTAGTTTGTCCTATATTATTATATCATTCAAGAAGCCAATGCAAAGACTTTTAAAATGTTTTCGAAATCCCAAAATCTCCTATTTCAAATACTAAGCATGGATTCTTTCATGAAAAAGTTTTAATGGATGAATTATGATGTTTTCAATGTTAATTGTTTAATTTGTCCTTGAACCCATGATCATCCTATTTCTCTAATTTTTGTTTATGAAGTAGCTTTGATGAATGTGATTGGATATTATTAGAATTTTTTTAATACTAAGTTGCATTGTGGTTATCTACTGCCATTTATTCCAAAGCGTGAGAATTATTGGAGAATGTCGAAAAAGTGATATTGGCTGGGATGAAGAGTATGTTTTCCTAAATTGTTCTAGTCTTGTAGAATTGATATTGTGTGGTATAGTCCACATATGGTCGTGGTGTTTACTTAATGTATATGAATATATATATGTGAATTATGATAATTTCCTTAAAAGCATTGAATGTAAATTGAAGTGATATATGAATTATATGTGTAGAGATGTCTTACGAAGTTATGAATGGATATCATGAAGATAGTATGACTAAGTGAAGTATAATGTGAATGTGTAGCATGGTTGTGTGTGGATTATGATGAATGTGGATTTATCATGTTTAGAGGTCAATGTTATAATTGATGGTGGTTATGTGAAAGGTTTTCTCACATATACTCTCACCCACACAATGAATGAATAAATGAATGAAGCTACTGAAAATGTAAAGAATGAGAGTGTATTTAAATGTTCTTTTCAATAGAACCCTAATGAATGAAATGGGGAATTTTGAAGTGGACACTCTTCGTTAGTTGAGATGTAGTAACTAGTAGCAACCATACTATTCCTAAAAGTTTTTCAATGAATGAATGATTGGTTGGATGTTTGATACTGTTCATGAGTTGAGATGTAGCATCCAAAAGTAAACTCTAGAGATGGGTGCTCTTCCTTAGTTGTAATGTATTACTTAGTAGTAATGTCTTAACATACAACTTATGATTATAATGATTTTCAAAAATTTTGTGGGGATTTATGCTTGGCACCGAGATGATTTGACAAAACGATGGATACTCTTCGTGAGTAGAGATGTTGTATTCAATGAACCTCTTGAGATGGGTACTCTTAGTGAATTGAGATGTAGCATTTAGAAGCAATCTCTTTATCCCTTAACTATGCACCCGCACAGGACTAGCCATTCGTTTTCCATGTAAAGGCTAAAGAAGACCCTACCTTAGGCAAGTGGGAATCCCTCATAGGTATGGGTTAATAAAGATTTAAATCTAGCCCCCACAAATTAATATAATGAACTAGGTCTTACTAATGGTGTGCTACTTAGGGTAGGTGGTGGAATGGGACACCATCTATGCATCGAACCAGTAGACATTTGGAGGGATTCTCGGTTTCTCCTTGTAATATAAATGAATCAATGGGTAAGTATATAATGTTTATGAAGTAAGTTAACTTTAATTCAAATGTTTATGAAGTTTGTTGATGTTATGTCTAATCTTGTTGAAAGCTATGTAATAATTGAATGTGATATTCGTAGCCTATGGGGAATCATAAGAGGCACTAAGTGGGAGTAGTAGTATGTGATGCAACTTTCACAATGCACTAAAGTAATTACTAGCTTATATTTGAATACTTGATATGTTTACCAAATGAAGTTAAATTTTTTCATAAATCATCGTCTAGTCTTGAGGCTTTCCTATTCAGTTTGTGTCGTTGGGCGTTTTAACTTTTAACTTTAAGTCAAAACTTGCTTTTGGTTAATATAATTTTTAAATGTGCAGACATTAAACTAGGTGAGTGTCATTCATTTCGAAAGGTCATTTTTTATCTAACAGGAAGGTCAATTCTAGTTTGAGGCTTTTTTTTTTGTTTGTGCTTGTAAGTTTCTTGAATCTTATGTTATGGCCAAAATCTGACTTTGGTCAATATTTTTCTAGACGTGCTCAGATGAGAATTTTTTCAGTGTAACTAACTCGAAAAGGTCATTTATTTAATAGGATGGTTGGTTCGAATATTGAGGCTTTCATTTTTAGTGTGTATCATTAGGTGTTTTAACTTATGAAGTTTGGACAAAATTTAATTTCGATCAATATATTTGATAAACGTGTGTAGATTAAAATTTTATAAGTGCAATTAAATTCAGAAGGTACTTTTTATGTAATAAGACAGGGGCTTAAGGTATTGAGGCTCCGTATTTTGTTTGTGTCATTAGACATTTTAAATTTTATGTTTTTAACTAAATTTTACTTTCGTCAATATAATTGGTAATCATGCTTGAATTGAAATTTTCTCACCGTGCTTAGCCACCAAATTCAGTTTTGATCTCATAGGATTGTTAGTTTAGGTTTTGAGACTTTTATTTTAAGTTTGTATCGTTAAGCGTTTTAGCTTTTAACTTTTAGCTAAAATTTAAATTTGGTCAATTTTTTTTATAAACATGCTTAAATTTGAATTTCATCAACTCAGTTTGCTCTGGAAGGTAATTTTTCATCTTATAAGAAAGTGGTTTGGATTTTGAGATTTTCATATTTAGTTTATCCCTTAGGCATTTAAACTTTTGGCCAAAATTTAATTTTGTTTAACATTTTTTCTAAACATGCTCTGATTTGTATTTTGTTAGCGCGATAAGCTTTCAGAAGTTCATTTTTATATCTAATAGGATGGTTGATTCAGGTTTTAAGGCTTCCATTTTCAGTTTTTGTTGTTAGAAATTTTAACTTTTAAAACTTGGCCAACAATTAGATTTGGCAAATATTCTTGATAAACATGCTCAAATTATTTTTTTTTATATAAATATATGTCTCATATTGAGATTAACTTAACTTATTATCATAGATTTGCATTGTTCTTTTGAAATAGGATTTCTAAAATTGAGATCATTATTTTTGGATTTATATTTGCGCTATTTGATTTTTAAATGCAATAAATTTATAAAAATTTTATTATTTAATAATCATTTAGTTAATAATATTTTGAACATATTGTCAATCAATTACTAACCTTACATTAAGTATGAATTATATATTACCAACAAACTAATAATAAATTAGAAATATTTATTAGAAAAATAAATAATCATACTAACGTATTTAAAATTTATTAAAAATAAGGGTTATAGGGGAGTGGAAAGTACGCTTCATTCATAATCAAGACGTGTCAGGTTAGATTCCCAGTTGGTACGAAATTGCATTTCTTTAAGAGCGCTTTGCTTTAGTCCCAATGGACAACCCCACGTTAATCCAGATATAGTCGGTCTCTAATGTTGGTGTCGGACACTTGTTGGAAAACTAAAAATAATTTATTCAAAATATAATGGTAAATTACCAACTTAAATTTTATGTTACTAAAATTGCCAACCACCAAAATCGAATAATGAATAAAAAAATTTAATAACTTCTTTTCAATTCGTTAGTAAAGGTGCTAACGATATACTAACTAAAATTTGTTGGTAAATTTACCAATTCAAATTTCAGGGTCATAATTCAAAATTTTGTAGCAACATTTTTGGGTGTTTACCAACTGTTTTTTTTACAAGTTTACTAACAAATTAAAATCGGTTGGTAACATTTAGTGACAAGATTTTTAGCAATGAATTAATATAAGTTGGAATTTAGTTGGTAACTCAATTTACCAACGGTCATTACATCTAGATCATGAGATTAGGGTTATTTCATTAAATAGATGGAAATCTATAGAGAGGGTCTTTCCAACGGTGCCAAGTTTGTGAAATTTCAAGGTCGTATAAGGGATATATGATTCTCAGAAGTTGTGTTGTTGAACTGAGGAAATTCCAATATGAATTTCAGTAAGGGCATTTCCTAATTCAATTCAAGGGTTATTTAGGGGAAAAAGAACTAATTCCAAATTCAATTTTAAAAAAATTAAGAAAGATTATGGTTGGTAGAAAAGAGCAAAGAAGAGCAGATCAATAAATGTCCAAGAGCGCCATGATCGTTGCGTGGATTTCATTGGGGGTGATCCCTATCGAGGTATGTGGCATAATTATGTGTTGGGTGGATCCATGGGAGTTTGGGAGGGTTAGAATTTAAAACAGGAGAAGAATAGTCATAACACTTGTCTGATAGGCCTTAGGGCGCCATTCCTGCCAGAGCCCATCAGGCAGGCTTTGTTTGACAGGACCTGGCGCGTCACACCATACAGAGCGCCTCAGAAAAGATTCTATCCAAAGGATATCGCGCTCCGCTCCTCTCCGAGCACCAAGGTCACATACAAACCCCATTTTCACCCTATCTTTCCATACAAGTTCCTAAGTGATGTACATACAATTCCTATTAGATTCCAACAATCCAAAGTACATATAACAATCATGAAATCATCCATAAACATGAGATCATGATTCTTGAATCTATAATCCAATTCAAGGGAATTTATGATCAAAGTCAAAGAGGTTAATAGTCAAGTCTAAAAATTAAGAAGCAAGTCAAAGTAAGTTCCTTAAACATTGAAGAGTCATAAACACACATTTAAACATTGTTTTAAAGTTCAAAAAATGAGTTGAGAAAAGAGTAAAAGAGTTGAATTAAGTTCTCAAAAGCTATAAGGGAATTACGCATTTGCTAAAAGTTAAGTTTCAAGTTAAGCAAAGAATAAGAGTAGATTTCATTTCTCATAAGTTATAAGGGCACTATGTACTACCTAAAAGTTTATAAATGTTTTCACATTTAACTTGAAGAGAAACTAAGATTTGCAAATGGGGTTTGACAAATTAAAAGGGTGACGTTGATTCCAATGGGGCTTTTTTTAAAGCGAAGAAGCGTTGACAAGATTATCTCAACCCAAGAGGAAAATGGATATGTTAAAAGCATGAGATAAAGTATATAACGAGAGTATTATTGAGCACCTTTTTAAGGACAAGAGTTCTTATTAACTCAAGTCTACATGTAAACCATGTAGACATCATGGGTATTAACGGGTCATATGTTTTAGATTATCAAGTAAGGTTATCGATTGAATCCACTAGTT
Source organism: Solanum habrochaites (assembly GCA_027704765.1). NCBI lineage: Eukaryota > Viridiplantae > Streptophyta > Magnoliopsida > Solanales > Solanaceae > Solanum > Solanum habrochaites. The sequence goes on from JAKWJA010002495.1 coordinate 27,984,945, forward strand.
TGAGGATATTCTATGTGACGGCAATGTATAGGAAAGTTCTGGAAGTGTGGAAGAGACGTTGTATCACAACTTAGGCTCATAGTGGTTTTTTTCGGTTAGAGAAACTCCCACAGAACGACAGTGCTTTTATATGTAAGTAAAGTTGAGTTACTTATCGCATTTCTTTAATGAACTAAGTTGTTTTATGGCTTTTCATGATTTATATATATCACATGTGTTTTAAATTTCTTTATATACATACTTTGAGTTGGGCATATTCTTGAGTGAAGTAGAACCATGATAAAGTTCATCTTATTCCCCTCAATCTTAAGTCATTAGCATTCCGTCTCACATACTCATACATTCAATGCACTTATGCCAGTTGGCCTTCATCATTTTATAATACAAACGCAGGTAACCAGGATCATCATGCATCACATTATTCATCCCATTGAGCACTCACAGTTAGTCGGTGAGCCTCCTTGCATTCCGGAAGACATCTTTTTTATTACTTTACTATTTTAGTTTATTAGGATGTTATGGGGTCTGTCCCAACATCAATCTCAGTCATTTTTGACGTTTCATAAATACTTAGTAGTTTAGTTTTTGAGTCTCTTTTATTTTATAATTTCATATGTTCAAATGTTGAGACTTGAGTGGCATTTTGGCTAAGATAGTTGTCTATGTTTTTTGAAGAAAATGCTTTTAATTTTTTATCTGAGATGAGTATAGTCTTCCGCTGAGTTAAGTAAGCCACGACAAGGGTTCTCTCAATGCCAACAATGGTCATGGGTGTCGGCTACATCTAGAGTATATGTCATATCCAGAGAGCACCCACCAGATGCGACCGGCAGCGGCGGCCTCTCATAAGACACAGACAAGCCCTTAGCATTCATCAAACATGTTTGCACAAAAATAAAAAAACTTTTAATGTTGTGTGAAGTATACTTAAGATTCAAACATAACAATCATAAAAACATACGTAGCGAATTATAAAACCTTTCTCATTTAAAAATCATCTATAGAGTACGAATCTGGACATAGCCAATAAAAGTCAATATGCCATATGGGCCTTCTTACAAACAAATCCAAAGAACGTAAACGGAATCAAAAGTATTCTTAATACCTACTAAATTCTTCACAAGTTAAAGTATAAAAAGATAGAATCCCCGAACATGAGGACATACAAACACTTGGAGAAAGAGTTCCAAGCTTCTTCAATCAGGCTTCTTAATCTTCAATTATCGGACCCTACATCGGTAGTAATATAAAGTAATGGGGTTAGTAATCCACATGTACTAACTATGGGTATATGAACATAACATTTAAGGAGAGGCTTGAAAAGGAACATTTCTTTGTAAGCATGCTAGGTTATTTGAAAATCTTCAATGCACATGCCGTTGAACATATACAAGTAAAGGATTCCATCAACATAAAGCATGATCATAATCAAAGACATTATCATAGAGTCATGTTAATATTTCATATTCAATAGATCATATAAACATAAAATACAAAAAACTTACCAATGAGCCCATCCCTAACCTACTAGTGCAATGGTCATGTGAAGCCTTATAACCCCACAAACCAAGTAGATAAGATAGAATACCATCAGTAAAGCTTTGCTTCATATAACTTGTAGCATAATTAGTCATCACCTCATAAAGCAATATAGACCAGTAACATATTCATTAATGTAACCAAATTCATATAAGATTAACAACGTGTATTATAAACATCATACCTTTCATGTTAACATATTACATAAGAACAATCTACTAGGATTTCTCTTAGAGTCAACATGTGCAATGTCCAGGTTGAGTAACATTCCCCTACCTATAGTGAGTAGACTCTTCAAATAACCCTAGTCAACGTCCATTTATTTGTCTTTCTTTTTACTTAAAGGAATAATAGCCTTAACCGACATTGACAATGTTAGCGAAACATGGAATCCGGGTTTATGAAACCCCACACCGAAATAAGGTGGTCTACCGTCCAAAGTAGAACCAAATATGACATAGATTTCTAGGCGGATCCACTAGCTAGTATCCTATGGTGGCAACATAGTTAAAGAACTAGGAGATGTATTAGAGACCAATAGTTCCGCATTACATGGCAGCCTCTATCTCATTAGAGTCATAGTGAACGTCTTCCAACAAGTGAAGGGACGCCTCTCATATCTAGTTAACTCGGTGATAAGATAAATTCCTTTTTTAATTAAAATTTAAGTCCTCATTTATTCATAAATATTATCACAATTCATAGGAGATTAACTCCTTGTATAAACATGATGATACGCTCTTTAGGATTAAATGATAATTTTCTCGCATCGTAACCCTTCGTTTGTGAGATTAACATATCATATATCATCTGAGAATATCACAAACTTGCATAATCATATTCTTATCATGATCTCACAAATTAGCATATTCATATCCTAACATATATGCATAGCATCATCATACATATTTCATTAGCATTGTAACATAATTTATAGGCTAACATAAATATCCTAGAGTAATCACGACTTTAAAGGACTTACCTTTTGCTTCCAAGATCGTAATTCAAGAACGTATATTTAATATACAACAACCGACAATCAAAATTGTGAAATACTCAATAGAATAATCAATACTAATGCTTCAACTCATAAACAAGACTAATTCGTAAAGTATAATAAGAGAAAGGTTCATTTTGTAGTTCATTAAAGTCATAATCCCAATCCCAAAAATTACATGTTATCAAGTATTAGTATACCCCATTCCAAACCATCAATTTGATAGGAGACATGCTTCACACAAAATTCAAGCACTAAAAGTCAAACATGCGACAATATATACTTAATCAACCATATATATCATTATTTTTCATCGATAGTCATAAATTTAGATTTAGGAAGACAACCCGTTTTGTAGAGTAAAAATCCTAGGATTTGAAATTCTTGAAAACTATCTTAATGGAACTCATGGGTAAAGGAATTCCAAAAGTTAAGAACCCGCACCTTATTGATGAACAATCAACAAATTTTAGAAGAAAATCTTGAAGTCTTCGTCTTCTTCCTTAAGCTCTTCCTTTTATTTAAATGGCGTTTTAAAAAGAGAGCTTTCGTGAGAGAGATAAGAGAAACTCGTTTGATTTTGTTTAAATGTGTAAAAAATTTTCTAAAACTGACCTATACTCAATATATAGTTCTTATAAAATACCAAGAAGAACCTTCTCTTAATTATGTCTTTTTGTGAAGTTAAATTACCAAAAGTATGATTTTAACGAAACTTGAAAGTGGTTGCGCGGTGCAGGGACTATTCTATTTTTTTCTGAATTGTAGGTCGACGTAGTGTTCCTCAGTACAGACTCATGTCGCGAGGGTGCCTCCCAAAACTTGGGGAAGTAATCCACGTGTGGGCCGCAGCCCCATTATTTTTGCTCGTGCAGGCTGCTTTGGCAACCTGCCTACCCATGTTGAGGTCCTCCCCAAGGACCCTTCGGGTGGTCCTTGGGGTATCGTTAGTATACATCTGGACCCTTTCTACTACATAATACCTATTCAAAATATTTTCACTAATTTTAGACTTCATTTGAAACTAAAAAACGTTCACCAAATAAAGGGACGTCAAGAAGTTCGATTTTGCTAGTTTTCAGACGTCAATGTCTTTCTATGTTGTTTTGGTTCTAACCTTTTCTAAATGAACTCATTACATTTATATAGGTCCAGAGACATCATTTTAAACATTATCCAATAAATTAAGCTCTAGTTTAAGTCATGGAATTCCCGGAGTTTTACATTATCCCCCCCCCTCTTAAGAACATTCATCCCCGAAACACACTAAAATATTTTTGGAGGGTAAGGATAGACTCAATATTAGAAGCCCAACCAACAACAATATAAAATCATAATGAGTCACGACACATAGGAGTACTTCAAAACTCCTTTAAACACAGATCACAACATTACACATAGAACTCAATTCATGATGCATAACATAAAAGAGCTCCATATTCATATCACATAGTGAGGAACTTCCTTCTCAACATTATAATGATCTTAAAATACATAAAGGAGTTACCATATTTTAATTCTTCTCAAGAAAACAACAAAACAGAAAAATCTCAAGAAGAAAACATGCATACATATTTCATATAAGTGAAAGAATAGAGTATGAAAATATTTTCTTATACTCAAACTAGGGAAACTTTTATTGAGGCATGCACCTATTAGGAAAACAAGTAATTCATATTAATCATTAATTTCTTTACTAAGAGGAATGTCTAACCTCAAAGAGTAAATAGATGAGGGTAGCTGGACTTCGTGTCAGCTTCAACATTCGATGTTACACCCTCGACAAGATGGTTCCTCCATAAAACATTAAAAATGGAAACCTCCTTGTCTTTCAACTTCTTGACTTTTAAATCTAGGATCTCACCAAGAACCTCTTCATAGGAGAGGTTATCATCCACCCCTAACCCTACCATAAGTACAATAGACACCAGGTAGCCTATGAATTTTTAAAGCATAGAAACACGAAACACCAGATGAACCAAATTTAGTTACTAGGTAGTTTCAGTTCATAGGTATAATTTTCATCCCATTGTAAAACCTCATAAGAACCAACACAACGGGGGATTAACTTCCCCTTTCTACCTAATCTCATCACCCATTTCGTAAGTGAAATCTTCAAGTAGACATGATCACCTATTTCAAACGTAATTTCTCTTCTTCTATTATCGACATAAGAGTTTTACCGACAATAGGCTATCTTCAATCTATCTCTTATGATTCAAACTTTCTCTATAGACTTATAGATCATCTCTAGAAGAAGGAATAAGAACTCACCAACCTCAAACCATCCAACAAGAGATCTATACCTTCACCGTAAAGAGCTTCAAAAGGTTCCATGGATATGCTCGAATGATAACTATTGTTGTAAGAGAACTCAATCAAAGGTAGATAATCATCCCAAATTTCTTTTAAATCAATAACACATGATCTTAAAATGTCTTCAAAGGTTTTAATGGTACGTTCTGTTTGACCGTCTATCTGAGGATGAAAAGCGGTACGAAGTTTCACTTGTGTACCTAAACACTTTTGGAACGATTTCAAAAAAGGAGAAGTAAATTGGCACCTCTATCGAAAATTATTGACAAAGGAATCCAATAAAGGTTCACAATATCATTAATGTAGATCCTAATATAATATTTGGCAGTATCAGTAGACTTAATAGGAAAAAAGTTGTCAAATTTGGGTAACCTGTCAAAAATATCCCATGTAAAATCATTTTGCCTCCATTTTCAAGGCAAACCAACTACAAAATCCATATTGATGGCTTCCCACTTCAAAGTAGGGACATCCATGATTTTTTGTTAAAAACCACCCATTTAAGATGCTCGGGATTTAACTAGGTGGGTAGTTGGGACACGTAGCAAATGAAACTGAGCTTCTATGTCCTTTTTAAAAAATGCCATCCCACCTGTATATCTCTCTAAGGTCTGAACGTGTTTTGGTAGCAATGGCACCCATATGTATAGAAAGTAGAGAACCCTGAAGCATCTTCTTGATTGTATTGCTCAAACCTCCCAGTCGGGCACATATAATCTCCCTTGGTATCGTAAGGACCAAACCCCCCCGCCAAGGTAATCACTCATTGAGGATGACCAAGTCACGATTCCTTCAACTTCATATATAGAGGATCATGTCTCTTAGATTTAAAAACTGAACAACTAGAGATGACTCGAATTATGATGGTCCATAAAACCATTCATAATTTGCGAGAATCTTCTAACCCGCAAGCCTAAACGACTAACCTATGATATTTTCAACAATTTTTTGTTCCTTTCTTTCACTTGCACACCCCTACTATAGGTCTATTGGATCGGTGGTCAAAATGTCACATCAGGGACCCGCCCCCTAAAAGAACCATGGCAACCTTTCCCTCTCGTAGGGCTTATACCTGCGCCATATTTATCATGTCTCATATTGTGTCATAATAAACTTTACGGAAAATTTAAAAAACTTTTCTTTAACACATCATCTGCAAAACAATTAACTGTCATATAATATATATCTAATCTAAATAAGAATATAATTTTGACATACTTTAGGACTGCTAAGACCCGTTTTTATTTTCCTGTTAGACTTCAAGAAATTTATAGAACATTGGGGGGGGAAAAACCATTACCTCATTACAACATACAAATACATAACTATACAACATTATATAATTTTAAAGTGATATGATTAGGCAATCCTTAGAACATACAGGACCCCCTTGTCCTTGAGCTTGGGAATCATCTATAAAGCTCTCCAACCTCCACAATTTAAGACTCCCTTGATTACGCACAACCTCCACTTTGTGTAAAAAGTAGAGAACAATGAGATTAGACACAGAATTCACTAAGTAATGGCAACCATCACAAGTGCATTTAAAAGGACATTTTTTGAATCATATTCATGCCTTTTGAGTAAATCTTTATAAACCTTAGACAATTGGGTTTATTCATTCAATACTTTACATAGAAATATTCAAAGAACAACACATCATATAATTAACATATATAATTTACATCATTTTTGAATCGCATTAAAAAGTGAGCTCTTTTTCCATTACTTGTTAGATATCTTTTCTTTTATTCATTCGTCCCAAGTACCCTCTAGTGAACTTGGTGCAATTGCTCAATCACTTTATCCACAAGAAAACTAAACATAACCAACCTACATGAGTCATCGTCAATCGCTCATCATCACTACGTATAGCACATTATAAGTCACCTTCAAGTCAGGTCATAATACAATTACATTACGCTACATCATTTGCATATTTTTACTTTCTTTTTGAGATACATATATAAGAACCTTGTTCATGACCGCAATCTCAGACCTACTAGTGTAATGTACATTTGAATACACCATACCTCACACAATCTTAGGAACTCTTCAGGATAACAACAACAAACTTTAAAACTTCTTACGTCAACATAACAAGGAAAGCAACTCAATCACCGATAGACAAGACCCTTCATCATATTCTCATTAAGCAAACATTATGCATAATATAAAGACCACTTCATATCGGTCTAATACCATCATTTCACTTATAGACAGTAGACCAATTACCTACAAAGTCATTCATAGGACATAAGCATAATCATACTTACGGTTACCTCTCTAGGATCCTTAGGATCTACTTGTTCATGTTCTAAATTGTTTCATTACTTTATCCTTATTAACCACTCTAAATCATCCTAGTTAGATCCTTTAATTTACGTCCATTGGTGTTATACAGCCTACAAAATAGAAGGTGTTCTTGGACCTATCCAAGGTAGACATAGACACATGCTAAAGCATTGTAGTTTATATCACAATTGCTAATCCTATGTGGGAATAAAGTTTCTTATCTTCGGACCACTCTCGTATGGCCAGACATCCTATGGCGTTATTATCGCTCGATATGGCATAGGATGTTCGTCCACATCCTTCGGTGTCTGGCAATGTTCTTGTTTCCCTCTCTTCATCGCTGGAATTTTCTATGCGTTTATGATTGTTACCATTCCCTCTGGACTCTCTGATACCCTCTTCCCCTCGTAGCATCTAATTCACGCGTTCCCGCCCCTCAAACCTCCCTCCACTCTCCTCCTTCCTATGGGATAACAACATCTCAATTCGAAACAATCCCACGTCATTCAAGGTCACGCGTGCTAAGCTACGTTCCCTTTACCTGAATAGCCTTATTCGAATACTTTGTATAATATAATATTATTCTTTTGATAGTCTCGTGTCCCTTCATGATTCCTTAGCCCATAGTTCATGAGATGAAAGGTTCATCAACCCTAAACCATGTGAAAATCCATTTCACATGGACTTAGCCTTGTATTGAGCATTATCTTGTTTAGGATCTACTTGAGCACAGGTGCGGGGGCGAAGGTACTAGACACCTTTCAAGGGGGTTTTTCCTCTATTGACTAGATCATCATCCCTGTGTGAGTTTGTGTACATATATGATGAGCAAACCTTTCCACATAAAACTTAAGGTCGTGCATGTTCATACACCCATTTCATCTTCCTGGGGAGGGGGTAAGGACACCTAGGAAACCAAAACTAAAAATTCCTATAAAGAGGCACATGTGTGATTGATTGCAAATAGACAAAGTCCCCATACACTTAAACCATTTAACTAGGACAACTATGATTCATCCTAGTTAAGGGAAAGCACATCTCATATACTCTCCATAGACATAATCTAACACATGCAGTAGTAGTGGAGGAGCGACTATTGAAATCTTAAACATCCCTTATCACCTGTATAAGACAACCTCTTACCACTCTAACTACTATGTAATCATGGCATAATGTTTGAATTTGGGATTCGCATTGGTAACCATAATCACCGAGTGGATAATCCATAACATCGTTAGACACGGCGCTAGCCTACCCGGGCTCTTTAATGACCAATACTACCAGCCCTAATCCTTTCCCGAAGGCAAATCGGCAAGGGGGGGAGAAGGAGGCCGGAAAAAGGGCGACCCTTCACGCCTTTCGCCCGCTCCAGAAACCCGTCCCGCTCTGGTCCCACTTTCCTGTTCATCCGGTGGGAGATCCTCCAGTCACTAGGGGGAATACATGATTGGCATCATAAATGTCCCGCGGGGAGGGGAAGAAGGGGACCCTTCCCAACTCGTTTTACCTGAGGTAGGGGTCATCAAGTCTTAATAAGTTCCTTCTCTAATACACTACACAACTTTAACCTAAACGATTTACATGTCAATAACAATAGTAACATAACCTATATTCACAGCTAAGTAGAAGGTAGACACAAGTTTACACATAGTTATTGTCGAATAAACAATTCATAGAGAAAAAGAAAAAGGAGGGAAGGAAAGTCTCATATATTCTCAATTTACCTTCAAGGACATGGTAAACACATAGAGAATTACAAGAAAGTAAACACCCTCCACCAGAACTGTACCCATAACCCACACTGCCATAAAAGGTTTCATCCATTTCATTCTCCTTGTACAAACTTGACCCCAAAGAAGGTGAAGTTTGTCAGTGGTCTGTGGGGGGGGGGGGGGGGGGGAAGCTTGTGGAGGACTGGGGGAAGGTTGTTCCAGAGTTGAAACATAAGATTTACCTCTACCCAACCCCAGTGTTGAACTTACTCGGAAGCTAATGAAGGCTTTTGTAGTGATTGTGATACTTATACTTCCCTGAGTGGATTGGGACTGATTCCTCTATGCAACTCAGGGTACATAAGAACAGGAGTGGGGGGTGATGGCGGGGGGGGGGGGCCTGGGCCCGGGGGATGGGATCAGACGAGTTAGCATGATTAGTACGCCTTTTCTTAAACTGTGGGGGGTGCTGAAATGATGGAGACACTAATTGGTATGGTTTTATTTTTTCTGTTTTTAATGACCATTTGTAACGACTGTTTATTAATTTTTGAGACAGCAGATTTTTTTCTGAAAAATTGGCGAGACGACTTGGGATGCGCCGGGGGGGGGGGGGGGACGCCGGAGGGGGGGGGGGGGGGAGCCGGGGGTCATGGGCACGAAGGACCGTCGAGTTGATATCTCTTTCCATAACACTTCTATATGAAAATTTTTGTCTCCGAGCTATGGAGAGAACTGTTTTGCAGATGAGAGAGAGGAATATTATAGCTCAGAAAGTATCAAGTCACCCTGTTCCGTGCATACAACTACCTGACATTCCCCAGGGGGAGGGAGGTTACAGAGAAATGGAGACCGATAGAAGAAACCAGTCGCTTAAATCGGCCATTGTGACCTGGGCTAGATGACTCCTTGCGAAGACAAGCGCTCGGGGGGGGGGGGGGGATCAGGTCGTGGTATGTCCAGAAAAAGACGAACCTGGAGGAACGGGAGAGGGGGGGTCAGAGGAAAAATAAGATAAAAGTGCGTAGCAAACCTCCCTGTCCCGATTCCCTAGAGGGGCAGCCATTCCACTAGAATCAAGTTTCGAACTCTGTGACGGAGCAGCAGGACGGCCGTCGCATGAGTCGACGGGCGTCACTCAGGCACGACGGCTCACAAGCGCGACGGGCCGTCACGGCTGCGTAATCCCAGCTGGGTCGGATTTCTGTGTACATTAATTTAAGGGGCGTTTTGGATATTTCCTGCTTTTAATTATAAAGTGGCGGGTTTCAATGTTAAGAGTCTAATTCTGGGGGGGTTAAAATAGTAACCTTAAGTTCATTAGTAGGGTTATTATTGCCTCTTTTAGACTTAATTAAGGCTACTTAGGGTAAAAGAAGAGGGTTTGAATAAGAAAAGAACGAACAGAAAGGAGGGAGAAAGTTAGAGAGAGGAGCAATGAAGAGGAAGCAAGGATTTTGAGAAGATGCTGTCGATCGTCAAATTCTTCGGTGGAGGTAGGTTAACTGGTTTTGTATACTATTCGTAGTAACCTCTTAATTACGATATGCGATGTGTTGGGTTGTATTGTAGTCTTTATAATGATTGTGCTTAATTGTAATGCTTGTATAATATGATTAACATTGTGATAAATAAGCATGATGAAGCGATTGAATCCCAAATCTTAATACCCCTTGTTAATATGATGCTTTAGTATAAAAGAAGGTTGATGAACTAAAGTAATGGGGTTTGATGATGCCTTGTTATAAAAATAGAGGTTGGATGACTATAGAATGAGATAGTGATCGTTGTGTCACGAACCGACCGGGTACCGGTGGTGTCCACGAACCGACACGTAAATTAGGGGATCGGGTGTCAACGCACCGACAAACGTAGAATTAGGGGAGCTTTGTGTCACGAATCGACACGTAGAATTAGGGGATCGGAGTGTCACGACCGACAATATTAGTAGGGTAGCGGAGTGTCACGTAACCGACACAAGAGAATAAAGATAAGGATCTTGAAAGATTTATATACTCAATTAATTGAACTAATCTCAATGAGTATGGTATTTAGGCCTTGAGTCCTCATGTGGTGACACTGGGCGGTACTTATTAATGATATAGACTTGTTTGTTGCTACATGTTGAGTATGATAGTTTTTTATGATAGTATCTCATATATCCTGTTTTCTATTTTGAGTTGGCGATGATGGTGGTCCCCCTCATACCTTAGTACCCACACCGTGTTTTGGTACTACCCCTACTTGTATGTTTCTTTCTTTGGTTATATGTGGGTTGGCAAGCAAACATACCGTCTCTTCAACTCAACCACACTCTAGCCAGTCTTCATTACAAACAAACAACACAAAATTACATTATCAACAAAACAAAAACACCCGGATTCTCAGGTGTGACTAATGCTTCTAGGCTTGGACTGGATGCTTCTTCCTTCCGCTGCATGATGCGCCTTGAATTTCCGGCATGACTCCTTTTGTTATTTTAGCTTCTTAGAATACTTTAAGGTTAGTAATTTGATCTAAGATGTTCTTGTAGTGAGACTTTCCCCAGATTTGGGGAAATAATAGATGTTTTTAATTTTAGAAGTTATTGAATTGGATTTTTATTACCGAGTTTAAGTCATCCGCATTCTACTTTATTTTGATATTATATTAAATGTCAGGGTTGCGATTGGTTGGATTCTCCTCACATAGGAGGTAAGTGGTGGGTGCCATCGGGCTCGGCTCGTTTGTGTCGTTGACAAACTCATAATCAGAGCATTAGGTTCGTTGGTCTCCCTCACACAGACCAGGTGCTAGTAGAGTCTTAGGGAACGTAAGGGGGACCCTTGTCTTTCTTTGAGTGGCATAAGACTTTAGGAAAACTCCATTCTTTCTTTCTTCCTTTTTCTTCTTTCGTGCCTTCTTGAATCCATTGGTATTCTAGGTGATACAAATTTGTATCTGACCATCTTCACACTCTATTTTCGCAGATTGTTGAATCTAGAGCAACAACCAGCGCGCAACCCAACATCCGGCACGACAAGAAGCGTCTGATCCACCCCACTGGGCTGTAAGCTCAGAGAGAAGTATTTACAAGAGGGCCGTGGGAGGTACGTCCGCTAGAGGAAGTAGACGAGAAACAGCCTTTGGTACTAGGCGTTGACTCCTCCACCGACTGAGGAAGTGGTAAGAGCGGGTGAGAAGGGTAAAGAACCAGTGCATAATGAAGAGAATTGCCACCCCAACTACCCCAGAGATGATCAATCAGGTTCTTGCTTATCTTAGAGGGTTATCTGATCAGGGCAGACGCCTCCAGTGTTTTCTGCAAACAACCCCCCTCCGTTCCCGGAGTACATACATGCCGCTATATGGCTCCCTCATTGAGCCTCAGTGTTGCCATAGCATGTTTCTCGTCTGACCACAGGGCCATAATGACAAATTCAGCATGAACTTTTCAAAGTAAATTCTTGAACTTGATACCCCCGTCAGTCTTCAAGGGTTTGCCGAATCTGAGGATGCCTACATTTTCTGGTTGAACTGTCATTTGCTCCTACCAAGAGGGGTATAGTAGAACGTTTGGGTGTTGAGTTTGTGACGTATCAGTTTCAAGGGAACTCCAAAATGGTGGTTGCGGTCACAGTTGAGTGTCACCACCATAGGCACACCTAGTGGCTTTGGCACTCGATTCTCCCTAAGCTTTTTTTATTGGAAAAATATCTTCCCCAGCCTTTGAGGGATAGGAAACGAGCTGATTCTTGAGCCTAGAGCAATGGAGGAGATGTCGGTTTACTGCATATGAGGCCAAGTTTCGCGGGGGCATTATCCAGTCGTCCCCCTAACTTTGTTTCAGTCCACAAGAATCGGATTCGCCATTCCGTGAAGGGGTTGAGGTAAGTGCGGATTTCAGCCTACAGGTAGCGGCTACGGCAAAATCCTTTTCAAGAAGTGGTAGACTTCGGGATAGAGGTGGAAGGAGTGAAGCCAGCGATGAACTCAACCATGGAATCTACATAAAATGTTTCGAAAGAAGGTGAATTTAATGGTTCTTACTCTAGGGACGGGTTCAGGATGTTACTTACGCTGATCCGACAAGTCCGTCTTCACTAACAGACTTAGTTGGTGGTCCACCTCAGACCGTCAACAGGCGTCTCTGAGAGACCTATGCTTTTACTCCAGAAGTGTTATGGATTGGGGAGCTGGAACATATGAGGAGGAAATTGTTCCACAAAACAGAGTTATAGACCCCCAATAGCTAGAGGGTAGAGGTGGTCATGTAGAGGGCCGTTATTTTTCGGGAGACTCGGTGGGCCGATGTAATTTGTGGGTCACCAAAACGGTCTTGGTAACGGCAAACTGAGCCACTACAGCACACAACATGGTAGAGGCAACGGGCAGACAATGAAGGGCCATTGTTACGCTTTCCCTGGCTGTCTGAACCGGAGAATTAATGGGTTATCACACCGGGGGGAGGGGGGGGGGGGGGGGGGATGAATCTTTCGGTTTGTGATTGCATGGATCTGTTATTATTTGATCCTGGCTCCAACATTTTCATATGTATCCTTCTCATTTGCTACTGCTGGGGGGGGGGGGTGGGGGTCTTGGGGGTTTACATTGTAATGCTTGACATTCCTATTAGTGTTTCTACTTACTCCGGTGGGTGAGTCCCTTTGTAGTTGAAAGGTGTATAGGTCGTGTCTGTGACTGTTTTGTGGGGAGGCAATACTCATGTAGAACTTGGTTTATCTTAGAAATGGTTTGATTTTGTGTAATTCTGGGTAATGACTTGTCGTTCTCCAATTTTAGCAATCTCTTGGATTGTAATGCTAAAACTGTGATGTTAGCCAAGCCTGGACCTATCCGTTTAGTGTGAATGGTGACTAACCTAACTTCCAATCCCGGTGTTCGTAATCGTCTCCTTTCTTCCTTTTGCGTGCTAAGAGAAATGGTTAGTAAGGGTTGTTTTAGCTTTCGTGCACAAAGACCGGACCTCCGGATATCTACCCATACTGCAATAGTCGGTTCGTGTCCGTGATTTTAGATGTGTTTCTGCAGACCTTCCTCTCCCTTCCTAGTTATGCCACACCAGGTATAGAGCTATTGATTCTGTATTCGATCTTGAACCATAGTACTCACTCTCGCCCCCATTTTATACCCCCTTAAAGAATGGCTCCCGCTGAGTTTTAAGAGAGTTAAAGGCCCAACTTTCAAGAGTTGGTTTTTAGCAAGTTTCATTAGAAGACAGTACATCCCCTTGAGTTTGCTTCCTGTTTCGTTTGTGAGAAGAAATATGGTAGTCTTTCGTTGTGCCTAGACTACTGACCAGACTATAACGTAAACCTGTTAATAACAGGTCTCGTTCTTCCTCTCAGATTTGATATTTGTTCTCCGTAAGTTAATTTTTTCTCAGCTCCGTTCACCCGTTGTTCTTTTGTTCTTTCTCAGCCCCCTCTCCCTTTCTGGTCTGGTTATCATCTTTGAAAATACGGGCAGGCAGATGTGCCAAGACTTTGCTTTTCGAACGCAGGTAATGGGCATTATGAAGTCTTGGTAATGTCCTTTGGACAGACGACATGCCCCTGCTGCTTTCATGTCGCTTGATGAGCTGGATTTTTAAAAGCCATATCTAGATCTCGTTAATGATCTTTATTTATTTGATGATATACTTATATACTCTCCAAGATAAGAAAGAACATGAGGAGGCATTTGATAAGTGTGTTGGAAATGTGAGGATAAAAAGCATTATGCCAAATTTTTCCAAGTGTGAGTTTTGGCTAGATTCAGTGACCTTCTTTAGGGCAACGTTGTTTCTAAGATTGGAGTTAT